>JAPDFK010000162.1:0-102970 GCA_027569635.1 Lasiosphaeriaceae sp. G1095
GTTGTTGTTGTTGTTGTTGTTGTTGTTGTTGTTGTTGTTGTTGTTGTTGTTGTTGTTGTTGTTGTTGTTGTTGTTGTTGTTGTTGTTGTTGTTGTTGTTGTTGTTGTTGTTGTTGTTGTTGTTGTTGGGTGCCGCCGGGAGTTTGTGGAAGGAGTTTGGTGGTTGACGGTAGTGGTGGGGGTGGTGTGGATTTCCCGCTTCCGCTCCCTCCGCGTGAGGACAGTAGTGAAGTAATTCGCGCTGCTGCGCCGGCTGTGAGGAATGACGAGCGTACTGGGGATTGGGTTGTCTGTTGTTGTTGGCTGAATCCGCTGAAAGAGGACGGCGTGGCTGGGGGTCCACCAGAGGAGCTTGGCGGGGTCGCGGGAACTTGCGACGACGACGATGAGAGTTGTGTCCGCAGCTTGGTAAGTTCATCTTCGTAGTCGGCCCATCGGTCAACGGCGGCAGAGGCCTTGTCGTTGAGCAGGCGCACTTGGGCTTCCAGGTCGGCAATCTGCTTCTGCGCCGTGAGCAGCGTGGCTTGTGTCGCCTCGAAGAATGTTGGTGGTAAGTCGGAGCCGCAGTGCGGGCAGCACGGCGACGGTGCTGGTGTCGTCGTGTTATTATTCGTCGACGGTGAGGGCGTTACGACGGCCATGGTCTTGGTGGTGGTCATGGCTTTCTTTGCGTGCAAGAGAGGGGTATCGCCTCTCCCCGAACCTCCCTTTCAGATGAACAGTACAAGTAAGATGCTGCTTGTTGCTGATATTCGTCTACTGTTGTTTTCATGAATGGGATAAATAAACCCCTTATTTTAGTTTAGACGACAGGACGAAGGTCTCGTCAAAAACACATGAGGCGTCATTGAATTCGCCGCGAGCCTCGAGACGGCGCCCAACTAACGGCGCCTTGGACCTTTAAACACGAGATCGTCCCCCCACCCCCCTGTAAAGAAGGAGGCGGCTGTGAGCCGTGTGAAAGGGAGGGGCTGGATTCGATTTGGAAAGGCTGACATTCTTGGCAGGACAAACAGGGCATGTGTTTGCCTGTTTGGTCAATTTTTGGTGACGTCTGTCCCCTTGCCCTGCACTGCAGGGGCTGCGCCCCCACGGATCGGCCGCCAATACCGAGAAAAGAGTGCTCCTGATCGCCGTTTACGACGCATGAGAAAACAGAGAACCGCATTTTCGCATTCATGCGGGGTGTTTGGAATGGGCGCAAATAAACAATCCATGCATGAATTTGTGGTCAATTGTTGATCTGGAAGATCTGCTGCCGCTCCCCTCTATACTAGTAAGCGTTATGCGCGGAGCTACTCTAGGGAAAGCCTTATGCAAGACATGTGAGACTTGCTTGAGCATCTGCTTAGGTATGTACCCTAAATATTCTATTTGGCTGTCGATGTTCAGACCTCCGTGGTCCAACCTGCGATGCCTTCCACTGAATTGTCAGACGCCGCAATTGCGTCCGAGCTCATCGCAGCTATTATCACCAGGGATGCACTGTCTCTGATTAATCCCAAACTGGAGCAGATGTCCAGTCTTGTTCTCCAGACACCAACGTTGAACTTCCCGATATTTAAATATCTGATTCGCCTCTGATATTTAATATCGGGTATCAAAGTTTTGGCTGTTCTGCCATAGAGAGACGTGTCAATCCAAATCTCTGGCCATCTTAAGATACCTACTGAGTCATGGGCCATATTCCGCGGCCTGGCCCGGCCAGCGGTGGCCTAGACGCCGTCGACCATAGGCAGCGAGCGGGATGAAACCCATGGCGCCGAATCGTGTTCGGGGCTTTCAACCGTGGGAGCTCAATAAGGCTTTGCGACCTTTCTGGGCTCGCTCAACCCTGTCTCTGGGTCTTGATATTCCTTCCAGTTGACGGGGAACATGCTATTTCCTGCCTCGCTCGTCGCCAATATCACTCCCAACTCGTTGCGTGCTGTTGAGAGGTAGAAATTTGCTTGGTCACCCAAAGAGATCTGATTGCCGAGATTTCATGTCAGAGTTTGCTGCTGTCAAAAAGGTCCGGACGGGCTGACAACTCACCACCTCGGCGCGGACAATATCTCCCGGGCGAAAACTCTCGTAGATCTTGACTCTGTCCTTCTCTGTGGCGCGCACGTCCTGGGCGCGGATGAGACCCTGCCACTCTGCGTCCAGCACGGTGTCGCCGCAGATGAGGATGGCGACAACGGCCTGGCGCGGCGTGATGCGGATGACGCGACAGAGGACAGTGTTGCCGACCTCGGGGAGGACCTCGCGCTTCTCCGAGACGCCTGATCGCGAGACTGTCAGAGTGGGCAGCTCGGCCGGGGCGGGCGCGGGGGTGATCTTGGTCAGGCGCTTCGTAGGACCAGGTGCTTTGGCCGGCTGGGTGATGTGCACGACGCCGAGCAGCGACGAGAACAGGTTGGCCTGGTGGATGTGCGTGCCTGGCCCGGGCTGGTACTTGGATGCCAGGCCCAGCAGCTGGCCTGGAAGGGCAATCGAGGAGCTGCTTGCCATCTTCTCGCGGGCTGGGTACGTCGTGAGTCTGTCAAAGTCGGATTCGTGAGATATTGCCAGGGTTGAGGGTTGAGAGTTGAGGGGCAGAAAAAGAAAAAGAAAAAAGTCCTAGCTGCTGCCACTGCCGTGCCAAGCCAAGCCACTTGGAGCAAAAGAATGTGGGGTTGTCTTGCATTGGTTTGGGTCCAGCCACCCGAATACCCACCCCAGCTGCTAACCTAAACTCAACATCTCCATCATTCAAGGACAAGGCTGCGATAAACCTCCACTAGTTTGAGCGTCACCTATCCAAAGTCCAAATTCGTCGGCATTTCGACGCAGATGGCCAAAGCAGAGTCACTGAAGCGCATGGGCTCCGAGGAACCAAACGCCAACTCGGATACCAAAAGAATCAAAACCTCTCATGATGGCTTGACAGAATCCGAGCAGGGTGTTCAACCTCCCGTTAATAGCTTGCTGGTTCCTTTCCCAGAGAAGGTATACCCGAACAACCTAATAAGCAAGCACCTTTGGGTTTTAGGAAATGCTCTAACTTCCATCTCTAAAGCCTGCTGTTTTGGAAGAACGAAGTGGGGACATCCAATTCCGGGTTGTTAACAACGACAATGAGAGAGAGAGCACCATCATCCTTACAGGTCTCAAATGTCTATTTCAAAAGCAGCTCCCGAAAATGCCCAAAGATTACATTGCACGCCTCGTCTACGACCGCAATCATACGTCTATCGCCATCGTCAAATATCCTCTGGAAGTCATTGGCGGAATAGCAATCCGAGAGTTCCGGAACCGCAAGTTTGCTGAGATCGTCTTTTGCGCCGTCTCATCTGATCAGCAGGTGAAAGGATATGGAGCGCATCTCATGGCCCATCTGAAGGATTATGTCAGAGCAACTTCTCCAATCATGCACTTTCTAACTTACGCCGATAACTATGCTACCGGCTATTTTCAAAAGCAAGGTTTCACTAAAGAGGTCACTCTCGACAAGTCTATCTGGATGGGGTACATCAAGGATTACGAGGGAGGGACACTGATGCAGTGCACCATGCTCCCCCGAATACGTTATCTCGAAGTCGGCCGTATGCTTCTTAAGCAAAAGGAAACTGTACACGCCAAAATTCGTCCCTTGAGCAAAACCCACGTTATCCATCAACCATTGTGGGCCAACGGCGTTGTCACTCCCGTCGATCCACTCTCCATCCCTGCCATTCGGGCAACAGGCTGGTCTCCGGGCATGGACGAACTGGCACGGGCACCTCGCCGCGGACCTCACTTCAACGAGCTTCGACGTTTTCTCTATCAAATCCAGAACCACAAGCAAGCTTGGCCTTTCCTCAATCCGGTCAACAGGGACGAAGTCGCGGATTATTACAATGTTATTGTGTCGCCAATGGATCTGTCGACTATGGAGGAAAGATTGGAGCATGATTTCTACGTTGCTCCAAAAGATCTAGTCGATGACCTGAAGCTGATTTTCAGCAATTGTCGGCAGTACAACGACGCAACCACGGTATACACCAAGTGTGCGGTCAAGCTGGAGAAATATATGTGGAGTCTCATCACGGAGATTCCAGAGTGGTTTGAGCTACTTGAGGAATAATCGATGCCAGTGTATCCATTCTTTGAAGTTTGATCTCTTGCTGAGGAGTGAAGCGAGGGTTTGGTATGGTTGGACTCGGCATCGGCAATGGGCGATAATGCGAACGATGTGAGGAGAGGACCTTGGCACAAAGGCCATTACGACGGCACCTACATCCTGAGCATTAGGCAGAGTGACCCTTTCATTTTGCCCGAGCCTGCGTACAGTGCAAGTAGATTCGACGGCACGGCACACGTCTTCAGGGACTCGAGCATCGACCTCCGAGATTGCCGACGGCGGGGATATGCTCAACGCACATGCCCCTCCTCAAATACGCACAGCTCCCCTATCTAGATCCCAGAGCAGTCGCCCCAGGAAGCCCTTCCAGCCAGCCTCGTACCCTGGCCCAGAGCAGGGCAGCGAGCCGGTCGGCAAAGCAAAATATGGGAACACGGAGCCAAGGAGCTGGGGGTGATTGATATCTATTATGAGATGGCATTCTTGACGTCCCTGTCCATCCGAGCTGTCGGCTCCGCCCGCCTTCCCGGGCCAATCCCGGAGGCCGTTTTTTAGCGAGCGGGACGCAATCCACCGCACAATCTGCAGCCACCCGAGAAGCGTCGCTCTCCTTGTCTTCTCATGACTCAATTCCACCCACCCACTCCATCAGACACCCAGGGAAGATGGCCGAGCGGTTAAGGCGCCACGTTAGGGCCTCGATTCCTTAAATTATCATCTGTTTCTCAGATTCCGTGGTTCGAAAGAGCGTGGGTTCGATTTCCACTCTTCTCAAAGCATTTATTTTTGGTGATTTGCGTGTCCACCAAAAGGGGGCTGGCTGTGAACGAGAGGGGGGGCGAAAAGAGTGGGTTTTTTTTTTTGGTTCTTATTAAGAGGCGGTTCCATGCTGCCTCAACCGATATTCACACGGAGCCTGGAATTAAAAGACAGCTAGGGCCGACCATAATAACGGCCACGCCAGTATACCAACTCAGAGGAGGTATGGAGGGCTGCTGAACACCCGTCCCTCCTCCAGATGATGGATCTGCATCCGTATAGCCCCCCTCCATGATAGCCCCTTATTGGGCTGAGCGTTGTGAAAATAACTTTACCTTGCGGTTGCTACGTGATTTATACCCAAGTCCTCACGCAATCCTCCATCATCAAAAGGTTGGACACAGAATCGAGATACCACTTCGTGCCATGTTGGTATGCTTTTTGGGCAGTCAATCGCTACCTGACCTATTCCATAATTGTCGTCGTAAGCTATTTTTCAGCCAAGAGATCAACCTGATGCGAACCTTCTTCCGAGTTCCATAACCTGCCTAAAAGATGGGCATGAGCTGTGGGTGAGCTCCCCGCGGAATCCGGATACCGATCATCCAAGCCTGGAACCAGGCGTTCTCGCTCAATAATAAGATAGGCGGGGCGGGACTGAGCTTCCCGGGTCAGCCCATTCCAGGCCAACTCCAAGGGTCCAAGGCCCAGGGCTGCCTCACCGCCTGCCAATTACAGTTAGCGTCAGCGCGGCGCGTTGGAAGTTTGGAACCGCATTGTCGTTATCAAGTCGTCACGGCCCACCAGTTGGCTGGAAATACGGGTTTTCATTCATTTACTTTTCCATCAGTGTCGCTCCGATTCAGTTCGCTCAGCGGTGTCTGCTCTCTCTGCCTGTCTCTCCCTCACCATCTGTCTTTTGTTGTTTGGTGGCCCATCTCAATGGCGCCCTTTAAACCAGCGTCGTCCGGCATCGGCGGCTGGCTCAAGTTCTTCGCCATTCTAGTCGGCATCTTCACCCCCATTGTGTACATCATTGAGAAGAACCTCGACTCGCTCTACATCTTCAACCTCGACCACCTCAAGGATGTGACCCAGCGGGGAATTGCCGCCCACGGCAACGACACCCGCGCCATCGTCAAGTACATTGTCGACGAGCTCGACAGCAAGGCCAGCCTCAAGAGCCACGTCAACCTTGACGAGGAGTGGATGTTTAACAATGCCGGCGGTGCCATGGGCGCCATGTACATTATCCATGCCAGTACGTTGTTCTACAAATCATTAGTGTCTGTATTTCCATAAAAGCAATTGCTGATGATCCAATCCCAACTCAGGCATCACCGAGTACCTGATCATCTTTGGCTCTGCCGTCGGCACAGAGGGCCACACCGGCCGCCACACAGCCGACGACTACTTCCACATCCTGACGGGCACGCAGCTCGCCTACGTGCCCGGCGAGTACGAACCCGAGGTGTACCCGGCCGGCAGCATCCACCACCTGCGCCGCGGCACCGTCAAGCAGTATAAGATGCCCGACAGCTGCTTCGCGCTCGAGTACGCCCGCGGCTGGATCCCCCCCATGCTATTTTTCGGGTATGCGGACGGCCTGACCAGCACCCTTGATTTCCCGACCATCTGGCGCATGAGCTACGTGACGGGCAAGTTGATGATTGGGAACTTGCTGCAGGGCAAGATCTGAGGAACTCTTTTTCTGTATGTCTGAGGGTTACTCGTCATGTGGGGGAAGATCCATCTCTCACACTTTTGAGGGAGGGAGATCTTTCCCTTATTATATCCAATGTACAAACCCCATGTAATAAAATAATTCGCTCCTAACGCGCCTTCCCATAGCACGATGACGCCTTATCTAACCATGAAATCTATCCTGATTCCGTACTACCAAAATTTCAAAGAGGAGGGAGTCAGAGGCTGAGACTTCCTCAAACAGAGACGGAAAGAGATGAGGAGTCTGTCACTCAGGTCCACACTTGACTCCAGTCGTTCGCCAACCAGCCCGACGATGAGCGGGAAAATGTACGTAACAACCTACCTCTGTGTCAGACACCGTTACGTACATACCTAGGTTGGCGCTTTAAACCGGAAACGTCCCCCACTGGCCCATCCAAAATCTTGAATTTGTGAAAAGGGGGCCTCGGAAGTAAGACTTTCATCGCGGGGGCTGGGGGGGGGGGGGGGGTGTATTCACAAGTATGAGTGAATCCTTTGATGGCCTCTAACTAGATAGTCTCCTAGCACGTGCCTACCAGGTATTTCTGCGCGTTGCAAAATAACCCAAAAAATGATGACGAAAAATGAAGCTATTACACGATCTTCTGCTTGCAGACCCACTTTGTAAGTGGTGTTTGATGCGGGCAATAGTTTATTTGGAACCGGACCAAAATTCCCCAAATGAATTCAAGAATTAATTGGCCCTGTCCTGCCCTGTTAATTCAAGCACAGTCAGTCACACACCACACCAATTCATTATGAGGCCTTTTGTGTCCCCCCAATGGCAAGCAAGTCTTGACTTAATGTGATTCATCTTTTAAAAGTGCTGCTGCAGGTTAAGAGCGGGTACTGGAAGGAATATGTGTGGAGGTCCTCCATTACTCCACACCGAGATGTAATGATCTTCATTCATGGGGCTCATCCGGGTTCACGAACCGGCAATTCTAAATGAACATACATGTACCTACATGTACAGTGGGTGGGGAGACGAGTAAGGTATTTACAGTCTTTGACCCCTCCCAACTGATTTCAAAAATGGCTGGGTAAGAAAAGAAGAGACGGAAAGAGGTGCTGGGGATACCTACTCGTAATGATCCAACCAAGATGGATTAACCAAAAATCCAAGCACGTCAAGGGAAAAAAAAAAACCGAGGTAGAACGAGTATACGCTTAATCAAGTACCTAAACCGCCAGCTAGTTCCTTTTTTTTGTCGACCGTTGTGTCCGGTGTGTCACGAAAACGCCCATGCGAGTGGTATGCGATATGATAGATACAAGCAAAAACCAAATAACCCGACAATAGACAATAGACCGTCCGCCGTCCGCCGTCCGCCCATCCGCCGTCCCTCCGTCGTGTCGCAAAAATGACAGACCACTTTTCTTTTTTCGCCGCGCTCCAGGGCAATGCGTAATATGAGTTGGGAGTCGTGAAATTAACCCAGATATTACCTCCCATTTATTTTTCAGAATATTGCCGATGACCAAAGATCCTAACCGTGGACTTTGACCCTGGGAGTTGCAACCTACGCAAGCCACTCTTCGTCATCCCGCTTGAGACCGCGCATGGTTAGACCGTCCTCGTCCTCTTCGCCCTCCGAGTCGGGATGCTCGCTGGCGGGGCTCAGGGCGCCTCCGTTGTGGTGATAATTGCCTCCGCCGTCGCCATCCTCGTCCTCCAGCATCCAGGTCAGGCCGTTTGCCTGCTCCTCTAATGGAAATACCTCTCTCGCGTATTCCTCCAGGCCTCTTGGTCCCTCCCACAGCTCCAAGGCTACTCGGGGGCAGCTCTCTTCAAGTTCCATGTCGCCAAAGTAAGGGGGCTGCTTCTTGGGGTCGTCCTTGCCTAGAGAGTATAGCTCCTCCAGGGCCTCGAGCTGGCAACGGTACCCCTCGGGGATCTTGACTTCGAGCTTGATCGGGCCATGGACATAACGAACGGGCCGCCCCACTCCTCGAGCAAAGACACGACACGCCTCCTTAGGACTGAGCATCTCGTAGGCCAAGGCGATGCGCCTCCCGCCACCCCACTTCCGTACACCATCTTTGAAGATCTGGAGAATCGCGGGTCCCACATCGTGTTCGGCATCGAGCCATGGCAGCTTAGCATCAGGGTGGAAGGGCGCTTGCCAGATCCAGGACCCATCTGGCTGGAGCTCGGTGCAAAACAGGGGGTATGGCAACGACGTGAAGTTGTTGTTGTAGATGCCCGTGTAGACAAAAGTTGCGGGCAGTTTCAGTTTTTTGACGTAGTCCTCTACCCTGTGCTTGGATGCCCAGAGGGGTAGAGACGGCCAGTCCTTGTTGTAGGCATGGTGGTCAGGCATAGACGAATAGACATAATGCTGGATGCCGGCTTTCTTGGCAGCGTCGGCGAGGGCCTCCCCGATCTTCTGCTCGTCGCCGTAAAATGTGGTGTTGATGAAGGCAAGCTGAGCGCCGCGGAATAGATCCGCCATCAATTGGTGGTTGACGCCGATGCCGGAGATGGGGCCATTCTTAGTCACATCAACCTGCACCCGTTCCGTCGGAACCTCTTTTGTGTAGAGCTCTCCTCGAATAACAGTCACGTTCGGATTTGTTGCCACCTCGGTCGCCACGACGCCCTCGAGGTTCCTCAGCTGGGCACGAACATGGTAGCCAACTGCCGTAGCCACTCGGATCAGCGAGGCAGCTTGGCGGCCGCTGGCATTAATGACGGCGATGGTCTTGTCGGGGGACGGCATTGGCCGTTTGGCAGGACGGAAGATGAGCGAGTTGTTCCTGGAGGTGAGAGGGGACGCTTCCGAGTAGGAAGAGCGGGAGTGCTTGTGCCTGGTCTCGGGATTGCTGACCTTGATCTCCCTCGGAGCTGGCCTAACGGCAAGGTCCGACACGAGCTCGGCCGGCATCTGGCGACTTGTCACCATGAAGCCCGAATCCCAGTGTTGCAGGTTTTAAAGCGACTTGGTCTCGGGTCCCCCCGTCTGGCCGAGCAGGTGATTTGCTGCAATACTTCTTTCTGGATTTTCCCGAGCGGTGGGGTTGGCTGGTCCTGAAGCGGGAGAGCACTGCTGGTGATTTGGGGTGGCCAGGTACGCAATATGGACGTAAGATATTGGTCGTACAGCGCAAGCGGCGGCGGCGGTGAGAGGAAGTCCCTGGAGGTGGGCAGATTGCGCAAGCAGGTAGCCTTTTAGACGAAGCCGCAAGCTTGCCGCCCAATTTGCTCGTGAACCGTAACGGAGAGGCGGTGCCGCGTCTGTCTCACGGGAGGGCAAGGGCAGTTGTTCAAGACGGGAACTTAGACGACTGATGTGATGGTGTATTATGCTGCTGGCGGTTATCTGTTAGTGGGGTTCATCCGAGCGAGCTGCGGGGCAAGCTGCAGGGCAGGGGCGCTGATAAACGATAGTAGGTGGTGTAAGGCAGAAGTGAAGTAGTGAGTCCGGAGGGTGACACCCGAGGAAGGAACCTGCCCTGAGATGGCGGGAGTCGAGGGCCAGGAGCGGAAACGAAACAACAGACGAGGTCGAATTCCAACATGGTCAGAGGTGCCCACATGACGAGGCAAGCTTTTTGGAGAAGACGGGCCACAAGAGCGCCTGTGGAGAGGCCCGCTCCCAGCAGGGGATGTGCCTGGCAATGCGATGGCTGAAGGGCGAGAGTCCAACGACAATCAGCTAACAAAGGGAGATGCAACGAATGAAAACCAGCCTCCAGCCAACCAGAGAGCTCGGAGCTATCCGCTGTGTCTCCAGCGCTGGGTGAATGTTTGACTGGGGATAATGGGGCGCCGCTGGGGCAATTTGGAGTCAGAGACACCCACCAGATCCAGGGCTCCATAATCCACACCGAAGCCACAATGAAAAACTTGGCAAAGAACGAAGAGAAAATTGCAGCCCGAGTGATGCGACGACGACCCGCCCAATCAGAGGGGTTTTGGGGTGGTCGTGGGTGGCTGTTTTAGGGCCTCGCCCACCACCGAATCCTATTACTATGTAGTAGTAGGTAGCTTGGCACGTCAAGAGGTTCGGGAAGAATCAGGAAGCCGCCGACGACAAGAGAGAGTGACGCGCCAGTTTGTCAGAGAATCCAGGGGCCCGGGCTGCCGAGCCATGCGTGTGCTCTTGCAGTGGGCAAGCGTCATCGGAAGACAACCTCCCTCTGGGATGGCGAGTCTAGCGAGAGATACGCAGGGATGCAAACAGACGAGTAGCGAGACGAACCAGAGGCAGTGAAACCTTGTTGGAGAGGTGTAGATAACGCTTCGCAAGGCAGATGAGTAAATAGTATTATTAGGCAGCACAGAGGCAAATAATAGCCGGCTTCTGATTCGATGTTAGCACGGTACTTGGACATAGTTTGTTACACAGACACACACACCTCTCGCTCTCTTCCAAGTTATTACAGGGCAGCTTCGCACTGCTGCGTACACACGTGCGCATGCAATCTCCCACTTGATTCGATGCCAATCCACTGAGGGAAGGGGCTGTTCAACGTTCAATGTGTTCAGTGTTCCATGTCGACCGGCGCGCTTCCTTGCTTCCAGAAGACATCCGCCCTGCCAACCTAATCACGCAATTGCACAATGGGACGGCACTTGCCATCCCGTTGGTATCCATTGCACCTGCAGTTAGAAAATATACCAGTCACGCCCAAAGATGCAGCGACGCACTGATTAGCTCTCCATTTTACCCAAACAAAATTCTCTTCAGGTTTCTCCAATTCACCGACAAAAGTCCTTCTGACAGAAGGCTCCAGTCTGGCGATGCAGCTAGAGGTTCCTCTTACCTGATACCTTCCCAATTGAGCCCCCAACAATTACCATTCTCTTAGCAATGGCATCTCCTCTACCCCTTTGCTGGATGGGTCTTGGCGAAACCAGGCGAGCGCCGCCCAAATCTTGAGGCTGCAAAAAATAAATGGCGAAGCGGAAGCTAGCTTGAGCTGCACGGGCAACCGTCGACGATGCTTGTTGGTCCGGCAGCCCAGATGTGAACCTGGTATTCACACGTTCCCAACTTCCGACGTCAGTCGTCCATCTAACCACCCTCCATCCGGTAGTTGTTTCGCAAGTCTCGAAAGACGTCGGTTAATATTGTTCCCAGCCGTCTTTGGCGTCGTCGAGTCGGAATCGGGCAAGGCCTGTCTGACACATACCCGTGTCTGGGACAGAGAGAGACATCGCTTGTTGTTGGAATTCTCGGCAACGGATCCGCTTTGAGTCTTCTCGGGACGCGACAACTTGATGACGGATTGCGGTCAAGGTGCTCTGAGCTTGCCAATTTCTCAAAAGTTTGTCAAAGTCAAATCGCTGGGGAGCTGAGCGGCGTTGGCTTCCTTTTCATTACGTACAAACAGCCCACTTATACCGCTTCTGGACGACACCAGGCCTCCATTCCGTCATTATTGGGGTTGCGCAATAGGTCACGAAGACCTCTGAAAGAACAACATCTCCGCGGCACGTTTATGGCGACAGCGGGGCCGGCCGTTAATGGAGTTCCGGAGAGACTCTTGCTCTTTTCTTCTTCTTAGCTCTCAACACCGGCCGATCTGAGGAACCGGGTCACTGAGTTGGGCGTGTGTGTGCTGGACGCTAGCCAAGGGCCCCTAGTGGCAGGGAGCCCTCCATCCAGACTCATGTCCTTGAAGACTTTAACGTTATGGGATACCAAGTTGCTAGCAAGCGTCAACTCGCTTTCCCCGCCCTTATTATAGCGTCCGGGAGACCGGCCTGACGCCAGCAGCGCCAGCAGCGCCAGGAAAGGAATTGCGGGGAAGGGGGTCGTGTAGCGTCCAAGGCGTATCAAGACTATACTATATTACGAGCATGCCACGAGCACCCTTCAGCGCTGTCTTAGCTTTCTCCCGGCTGAGGGTTTGGAGACAGGCCGGACCCACCATCCTCGCTTCTAGAGCCGAGTTGCAGATGCTTTGTCATGCGGACTTTTCTCTCCATGAGTACCTAATTCTGGCATTGACATAGTCGGTGAGCGAAGTGAGTGTCGGCGGCGGCCAGGACGATACGCGGGCAGCTGTCTATCGCGATCTTTCTCTACTTATACTCGACTTACACAGTGTTTTCGACTACTCCTGCGCCTGCATATGTCTCTGGTCACGGTCTCACTCCTTATTGGGCAGTTGATACGGAGGTTCGGAGAAAGAAAGGCAAGCGCCCCCGGATTTAAACGCCACATTGCTCGCCCAACGAGGCAAAGCAAACGGTAAAGAGGCCTACAATCTGCATGCGCCTTCAAAACGTTGGTGATAGGGTTGTTGGCCAGGCAGCTGGTGAGTTTGCGAAAAATCTTTTACTATATGACACTCCCAACAGACACTCCGGAAAGGGTGATCTTTTCGTTTGGCTCAAGCTTCCATACACATGTATTAGTGGATATCATTGTTCATATCCCATTACGGACCCATTATCATAAACCACACTTGTTCAAAATCAAGGTCGGCGCTATCGTTTATCTTTTGCCGCGAGAAAGGGGTCAAGATGACATCAAGTCAGACTCTCGCGCTCCTTTATTATCTCATATCATACTTTTTTCTTTGTCCTCGACCCTATCTTATCTCCACGGCCCCTGATTCCCGATGTCTATAAACTGAAAGTTGTTGATGGAATTATCACCCTGCATGTTCCACCCACCATCCGTTGCTATCTGCCCCGCGGGTATATTATTCTCGTTTTGGATCGCGCTATCAAACGTGCTCTGCCAACATCCTGAGGTGTCAGTGACAACTCAATAAAGACGAAAAATTGAGTTTCTACTTACCCAGTCCATCTCGTTAATTCCTGTTCCCAGCCACGGACTATCGTCAAGACTGCTTCCAGTCACTCCTGTGTGATGGGACATTAAATTACTACGTGTCGGTGCCACCGAGTGCTCTTCAATGGCTCCCGGCGGGGGCGGATACCAAGGATGATGATGGTCATCTACAATGTAGGGCAACGAGTTAGTCTGAGCTCGGAGATATTGTTTCTGAGAATCTAAATTGGCATAGAACGAAGCAAGACAGAACGAAGCAGGACATACCATCGATGGAGAGACCGCCGACCGAGACGGGGTCCGTCCTGTGTTGCGGAAAAGAATGACGCCAAGATGTACCGGAAGCTTCATGCTGGCCGCCCGTGTCTGATACCGATCGCTGGCCGATGCTCAAGCCATCCAGCTTCCTCACCATCGTGTCGAGAATATCAGCCGCCTTTTTGAACACAGGCGCGTCCTGGTAGACGGCAATCCATATCTGATGTGATCGAGTGAGCAGACCGTAGAGGTGGTCTTTGTCCGGCAGCGGCACAGCGGCTTGATCAGGCCATTCGGCGGCGATCCTGTCGTATATATTGTTCTGCAGCACGAGGTAGACGACCATGGCGGCGAGTAAGAAGTCATGGATGGCTAGCGACATTACGAACCAACCGTTCATACGCATGAGCCCGCCCGGTAGTGCCGCCAGGTGGATGGTGTTTTGGCCATCTAGCAATTTCATGGCTGACTCAAGGCAGACGCGCCGCGAGTAGGCGTGCTCAGGCTTTGGGATCGGCTCGATGATGTAGCGACGATGCAAAACGCATCGGGCTTTTTGGTAGAGGGACTCGAGGCCGAAGCGTTGGTTGACGATCGAGGGCGGGTCCGCGATTGCATCCTCCAGCGGCTTGAGCTTCATGATGGACGGGATCTGGCTCCATTTCGTCTCGAGCAGATTGTCCAGCTTCATCACCTCGCTGTAAGGCAGCACGGTAAGCGAGTTGGCTTGTCGGGCAATCAACCCGAATACGGCACAGATGGTAGCCTTCCATCGAGGATATGTCTGCCACGTGTACTCAGAGTCGGGACGCGAGGGCGGCAGCTCGGTGCAGTCGATCGTCAAGTCTTCGTCGATCAGATTCCGCGGCAGAGCTGTGTCGCTTTCAATACTATGGACCATACTCGGTAAGCCCATGTGGAAGGATACCATAAGCTCTAGTTGGACTGCCAGATGCCACATCCTCCGCCGTATCTCGCCGTAAAAGGGCGATATATGGGCCAGCTTGCTGGGGTCGCGATGAAGACCCATCCTCAACATGAGGCGGATGCCAACTGATGTGAGGAGGTAACAGTTCATCTGGGATGCCCTGTTTGTCAAGAATTCGGCCTCGACGAACAGCAGGAAGGGTTGCAGGACGGTGACGTGTGCCGACGTGTACCTCCCAGTCACAAGGGCCGAGGCGGCTGCAGCGCGGTAACGGCGGAACCTCTCCATGGGCGGCATGTCCGAGTCGGCCACGAGTTCATGCGGTGCCATGAACGTCGAGAAGAATACCCCCAGCGATAAGATCAAGAACAAAAGCGCCAACCAGTGGAGTTCTGCGTTCTCAGGGTCCAGCCAGAACTCGCTGTACTTTCCGGCTATTAATTCCTGCACGAGAAGGGACGGTAAAGGGGGCCATGTGAGCTCTTACCAATTTCGCGAATTGCGGCCTGTGTATTACACCTGTTACGTTGGCGTTAGCGGGACTCACCTTCAAAGGGGGGGTTGAGAGTCTTACTCAACGAGGGGCTATGCGCGGCAAAAAACCGCTGCACCAGCCGGTCAACAACGGCGCGTGGTGGAAGCATTTCGAGTAGTTCTTGCTTGGTCGTGAGCCGGCTCCCAAAGATGAGGAGCATGTCTGGTGACTGAGACTCGGGAATATCATGGCCGTCGCCGAGGCTCTCGTCGTCTTCCTCGTCGAAGTAGCTCTTCAGGTCTTCGATCTATGGTGTCATGGATTAACACACATCGTGATGATACATGCGAGACTGATTTGGAAAAGAAGCAGAAATTGCCAGACCAATAGAGGGAAAAGGTGAGGAAACTGTCCCCACGCCAACACTTAGCAACACCCTTTTCCCTTTACACCCAAGTCTTTTGACAAACAAACAGGTGAAAAAGAGCGAGAAAAGCAAGAACTCACGTCATCCAACATGGCCATAAAATGCGTTGCACCCACGTACGTGGTGCTACGTCCCACAACGACCTGCGCTTGGTTCGGGAGGGTACCTCCCGCCGGTGCAGCGGCGGCGGTGGAGGTGGTAGCATAAGCACCTTGGTCATACGCCGGCGCCTTGTCTGCCGTGATGGGCATCCCGTCCACGTCCATCATGCCACGCACCATGCCCTCGAGTCGTTTCAGCCGGGCTGCCATGCTCCGCGCCGGCCGCGATTTCTCGGGCCGCGGCGCGTATGTGCACCCGTCTGCGCGCACTTTTTTTACGCATTGCCCGCATGGTTGGTTCCGGTCGCCTAGAGATAATGTGTGAGTGATTGATTCCTTTTTTTCTTTTTTTTTTGTCTGTCATTTGGTTTCTTTTTTTTTTTTTTTTTTTTTTTTTTTTAACCGTGAAGCATTTGGCGATACCAAATATAGACGACGACAAAGCTGCGGTGAGATAAGTGTGTCAAAAAGACAACCCCACACTCCATCCTCCCTCTCAATACGAACACCATGGTAAGGGGAGCATGTTAAGCATTTATTTTCCTCACATTTCAGTTTACTGGCACGACAAGGTGCACAAGAGAGTAGTATCCTGGTTCTCTTTGTGGGTTGGTGAGGAGGAGGCTGCGGCAGGTCCGCCATCATGTTAATATGGAAGGGGTGTTGTAACGGCGGTGATGGTGAAAGTGGTGAGTTTAGGCAACCATGGGATTAGGCAAGGGTCGAGTAACACCAGAATTGTTGTTGAACAAAAGGAGGGAGATATTAGTAATTCTAAGCAATATATAGTAGGTATGATAAGTCTTGGAGGTAGGTCTGATATATGGTACACAGCGTGCGTGGGAGTGGAATGTGCCGGGCCGGGTTGCGCGGGGGGGTAGAAGAAGCTTGTAAAAAGGAGGGGGACGCGCTTAAGGTTGGTCTGCTCGGTCTGCTCGGTCTTTTGCAGGCCACTTTGTTTCAACGTTGTTGACAGAGGTAAAGGGTCCAAACGTTGAAAGAGAAGAGTGGGAACTGGGAAGGAGGGGACTTGCAAACGTAAATATAGTAGGCTGTAGATTTCATTTTATATGTAAGTGACGGGTGTAGGTGGTGTATAAAAGAAGATGAACGAAAAAAAAAAAAGAGGTTGCATATATGACTCCCTCCACCTCCTTTCTAGCTACTGCTACTCCTGCTGCTGCTTCTGCTGCGCATCAAATCCTGTCGTACCCTTGCATTGCGACAGACACAAAGAGGACAAAAGGAGCTCTACCTTACCTACCTCGATCTAGAAACATGCCATCGCCGTTTTTGCCCATGTGGTTGGTAGGCGAGGAGCCAAGCCAATCTTGCATGCTGGGGCGGATATACCACGGGCTTGTCATTTTCTGTTTTTCTGTTCTTGGTCTTCCCGTCTCTTATGACTTGGTTAGGGAGGTAGTAGGTAGGTCATCAGCACATGATAGTTTTTATTTTTATTTTTTATTTTTTATGATTATTTTCCTTCCTCTTGACCTTAACGCGCCTGTCCAAGCAGGTGGCCGACTTCCAGGGCATGCAAGGTGTATGTGTTTGGGGGGGGGGAGTGTAAATCTTGTCAGTCGGTATAGGTAAGGTATCCTGTACGCACCACTCTCTCCTCGAGACAAGGTTACCGTACTGAAATAGAAAAGATTGAGATGTCTGATCCTCAGCCGCAGGATTTGCTGCGCAACGAACGACGTCAAGCCAGTCATTTGACAATAAAAATAGGCTTAGTCAAGTATGTACGTAACACCTTCTAGCAAGGCAGGCATGTCAAGGCACACCTTTGCGCGTTTCTTTCCTGTGATATGGGACGGGACCTGCACCAACAAGAAGATACCTACCTACTCAAGTCCAAGTCGCGGGGTTGTACGTTGGTAGGGAAGGTGGTTGGGTGGGGTGTAAGGATGACTACATAGCTCCCGCCCATCCATCCATCGATAACGAAACCACACTATGGCCCCTGGGAAGGTAGGGAGTTGCTGCCCTACGGATTACCTCCACCGACGCACGACAGGGGCTTCCCCCCCTTGCCCCCCACCTTGACGGTACCGCAACCAGATCGTGAACGGCACCATTGCGCGCCAGAAAGAAACACTAAAAAGCTAAAAACTGTCTCTTCACAAGACAACGCAATGTCGATTCTTTACTGTATTGTATCTCCATCTCACTTTCGCTTGTGGCCAAAAAAGGACAGTCATGACCTTCATCCTTCCGTCTTTTTAGTATCCAACAGACAGCCCTAGACCAACGAGGGCGGCCGCCCAGTCCCCTGGAGCGGGACATGATGACCAGGTTGTAAGTCATTACCAACCATCAAAAAGAGACAACTGAAAACCATACCATGCGTGAAGAGAAGAACAAGCTTTTCGATTCCCACACGCACCTCCGCCTCATAAGGGGTGATGATGAGGCGGATCTCCGCCAGTTCTCTGCTTCTGGGAGTACCGCTTTGGCTTCGGGCGGGATACCGAAGTGGACCTGAAAGGAAGGTGTGAATAAAAACATTTGGATTTTGCGTTGAGGCCTTTCTCATCGGATTGCCTCTCTCCGGAGTACCCTTTGGTCTGTCTGTCTTACAAATGTCGAGGACCGAAGCATATTTGTCACCCCCTTCAGTGTCTCATCCTTAATCACGATGTATGTCCGTCGGTGGCCGACAAGCTAGCAGCAGAGAAGACATGCCTTAGTCAATGGCGGCCCGGGCAAGATTATACTACCCAAAAGCATCGTGTATGACGACGACGACAATAATATCGGCGCACCGTCCCGTGGAGCGCCGCGGCAGTGGCACCTTCCTACCTACGTGCCAAGCCCTCCCAACAACCAAGTTGTACTCTACTTTAGACAAGGGCCCTGCTGGAGAAGCACCACCTGGGGCCCGACGCGCTGTGTCTATGTAACCGACGTTTCTTCCTCCTTCACACGGAGCCGATGGAATTCCCTGTTTCGATCTAGTATTTCGGCTTCGATGGATATGTCCTGTTTGGGGAATTCTCCAAATTGGGTTTATAGATGCACCGCTTGGCCGGGTTGAGAATGGCCCAATTAATTGTTCTTGGGTGTGTTAAGTCCATGGACTTAGCATGCTTTGTCATGCCCTTTAAAGAAAGATTGGAGGCTCTTTTCAGTTTTCTTGTCTTGTCATTGGAAACATAGGTAGCAAACTTCTTAGCTCTCACTCAAGTTGTTCAAAGTCAAGTTACACAGTCATGGTATTTGAGTCACTTTGCTCTGTATTTGCCAAAACTCAAGTTTGCTCGTTGGAACTCGTTCCTACCAAGCAAAGCTGAGTCTATATCCGCTCAGCAGGTTTCGAAGCTAGGAGCATCGCCTCCGACTCTTGTCTAGGTTCGCAGTTGTTGTGCTTGTAAATCCGAAAAGAAATCGAATATATCAAAAATAATTATAGTGGGGACATGGGTGTACGTATGTATGTGTACGATAGGTAGTGAGGAGGTGCGTAGTTGGTTGTGTGAATTGATGAGGGAAGGAGTTTATTTTCCTGGGTGGAATTCTATTTACAGGGGTGGTGAACAACCAGGGCCAATCGGGAATATCTATTTCACTTTTCACGGAATATCTGTTTCTGTAACGGATTATCTCTCCCTTTCTCTTTTTACCAGATGGCTAGCGGACATCCGTGGACGGTCGGTGGACAGACAATCCAAATAAACCCGGCGCTGGTAATAACCTAGTCTAGGTAGAGTGTTTATCAAAAGCGTATGCCAGCGTATCAAGTTTTAAACATGTCAGCGCCAAAACATGAGGCAAGGAGGAAGGGGTGCAGGGAGGTAAGCCAGAGGCAAGGTAGAGTATCGGGCCGCGCCCACATCTGGCGATGTTTCCATGCATGATGGACGGGAAAGGGTTCCGGTGCAGGGCCAGTTCATTGGCTCGACATGGAGATATGGCGCCATTGGCCAGACAAGGAGGAAAATCAGCTATCTTTTGTTACACGGGAATTACTCAGCCTCTTAAAAAAAAAAACGTGGCATAGCGGCAGTCGCGATGTGCATTGGTGCATGTTCCTGACTCATGTTGGCTCTAGTAGATGCAAGTAAGCTTTTAAGAGCAGGTGTTTTTTCTTTGCCTCCAATGTCCCGATGGCTGACCAAATACCGGTGTAACGTACACGTGTAGTGCCGAAGGATAGACTAGCGAAACTAGGTTGAGTGGTATTGGGCAGGTAGGTAGGCGCACAAACCATCATCAAAGGAGCCTTCAAGCTGGCTCAAGCTGCCTCGATAAGCCCCTCCTCCCCCCCCACCATTTCCCTTTCCCTTTCATTCCCTTCTCTGTCCGGGTATCTATCTAGCCAAACACACCATGCCAGTCTGGATCTGCCGATGCCTTGGCTTATGTAAATGCACTCTTTTCAGTCAACAAGGCGAAACGCCCCTTTTGTGCAACGTATGACCCTCAGTGCAACGCCTGCCCGAAGCCAACTGGCACGTATTGCAGATTTTGCTACCGTTGACATATGATTCATATCCTTGTGCAACCCCCAGCGGGAAGGTTTATCAAGTGGATGGCGCTCCAGGAAGTCTCTCGATCACGTACTTGCCCTTGGCGACTGACATGATGGGGACACCTGGTTGAGGGTTTCGAGGTTAGCGTTCTGTATCTGCCATGGCTCACTAAAAGATGACCAACCTGGCACTTTTCGAATCCGCCTTTTCAGGTCTCGATCATTTGCTGCAAAGGTGGATATGAGTCAGCAACGGTTACACAAGATATTGGCATTTGGCGGCTAATGCCCAATTGCCTGCCGGCCCTCATCCGAAATCCTGAACGTCGGGTAGCACAGATAGCAGGCGCGGCAGAAAGGCGGACGTACTGGCAACAATGTAAATGCGGTGTTTTTGGATGCGGTCCACGATGCACTGGGCTGTGTTAGTCTAACTCGATACATCTCGGTTGCGTGGGGGGCTTCAAGACGTACATCGTCTGCATATGTTCCGGAGTGATCGCAGGTCAAGCGTGTCCATCTCTCATCACGGGCAACTGCGAATACGTAAGCATGTGTTGTTTACCTCCGAGTCATCTCGGCCGACATGACCATCGCCCAAGACGGCGGCTGAAATCAGACGGCATCGGGGATGAGGTACTCACTCATCAATGCCACGCGGTACTTGGGGCCCAGCTTCTCCAATTCACTACCCGTGCTTGTCAGTATCGTATCTATTGTGTCTAGGCCAATCTGCGAGGTGGAGGATGCTTACGCCATGACACAAGATGTGATTATGATATTGACGGAAGCATAGAGACAGTCCATCGACTGTGCCGGTCAGTAGGATTCGTATTGCCTGGATGAGTTATGAGACCTACACTCTCCAACAGCGGAAGCTTTCCTCCGACAGTTCTTGACAAGAAATTGGTATCCTTTGGGCTAGGTTAGAAAACAAATTCTCCAGGGAAGGGTTCATCTGAGTCACGAAGGGACGCGTCTCCTCTCCTGCAGGCAGGCAGTGTTGTACTTGAGGCAAAGACGCAAGCCCGCCTCATGACGGCGTCTCTGGATCAGAAACTTACCACAATGACTTGATAAGGCTATTCATGAAGTCAGCAACTAGTTCTCCAGGATGAGGGGATCCAGGGGTACTCACCGGAACCAAGGCTGTGTTGTGCTCGAAGAACATGGACGACGGCATCTGGGGTCTACACACATGAATCGATATTGTCAGCAAGACATTCCAAAGCCAAGCAAGGTAATTTGTGGCGATGTCGAAGACGAATCTCATGGAAGATGGAGATAGGTGAGAATGAGGATGAGGCGTCACATACACTTCTCGCACAAGCTCCTCCTTCTTCTTCTTCAGTTCAAGCTCTTCGGCCTTCTTCGCATCATCTTTGCGTCTATCATCCCTCTTGCCAATCAGTCTCTTGACCTGTATGACCACCCATGTTAGCCATGTCTTTCTCTCATAACCGTAGCTGAATATCAATCAGGTCACGTGCCGTCGCGAATTTTCTGGTCTTCTTGGCCACACCCATTTTGACGAACTAGCGACCGCCTTGACGGTCCACAAACAACTCGACTGCCGTGATTTGAGGGTCAAAAGTGCGATCGCAAATCTTGATCTGGCGAGCAGGAGGTCCGTGTGGTTCGTTTCGATGAGTTCTGCCGGCTTCGTGACTGCGATAGCGATTTCAAGGTATGTTTCGGCGGCAAGGGGTGGTGAGTTCTGCCGATTTTTTTGATTCTTTTTTGCACGAGCCACACGTCATCCAGGTCGTGGCGCGAAACAACGGAGGTGGCCCTTGCAGATTGAGGGATGTATACTAAGTACATACTCTTCCAGCTGGCTACAGGCGGCACGTTACCAATTGATTTTTAAGGGCTTCTGGGGGAACACAGCGGGGTTTTCTCAGAAGCCACAGGCTAAAATTGGCCGTCGACAATTCAATGTTCCAGATTCGGAGCGACCTTGTTTCACAGTGCCACTGTGTGTTCTCGTACTGAGTTTGCATTTTGCATGGTTAGCTGCAGCACGTCATGCCCCTCCCTTGAACCCTGGGTGCAGTGCAGGGCAACAGGGCAAGAACTCAAAATACGAGAGACGAAATACAGATACTGGCTGATTATTTGCGCTTGCCTTATTATAGCAAAGTAACCGTCTGATTTAGAGTTTCTGGATTGCATCTTGATATGCACAATTTCCTCTCATCTTTCGTCGCAGAGGGGGAGGAGAAGCCTGCAATTGATACTGCCTGTGAACCCATGGCATTCTCGTGACCAACTGAAATCCTGGGGTGCTGCAGGGGCTGGCTGCCAAAATGCATGAAAAGGGAAAGTGGGCTGGCAGTGCAGGCTGTTCTCTGTACGGTGCCGGCAGGTAGCCGGTTCGTCTCCCAGCACTGGGCTGAGACAGCGGCAGAGTGAAGAGTTGCTGCCCGCACTCCCTGCCCTGGCGTTGGGGATACGGAATGGGGCGGGACTCCCAGGAAGGGCGGATGGGGCGGCCCTCATGTTGGTCTCCTTTTTCCTGCTGACGCCTTATTACTGTGACCCAATTTACCACCGATTCCATCCCATCCCATCGCTGTGGCCATGAAGTAAGCGACAAACCAGCAACTTCACCTTCTGTTTCTTGTTTCTCGTCACCTTTTCTGCACTTTTGCCGATCGCCGTATATCGAAATGCGCGTCGCATCCTCTCGTTCCCTTTTGTTTTGAACGTTTATTGTCTCGATTCTCTTCCGTCCAGTCACAGCACCTTCCAAGGCACCAGTTCTGAGACATTGCACGCACGTCAGCGCAGCCCGGTCCACTCCCATCACAGCAGCGCCCACCCACTTCGAGGCGCCCACCTCCCAATGGTAGCTGCAGCCCGTTGACGGACCAACAAACCGACGTGTTGTGTGTTTTCAGAGCCATCTCGCGACAACCACTGTTGGAGGAGGATACAACCGACAACCAACCACCAAACCATTCCTTCTTCGCCCTCCCCCGCCCGAACTGATCGATACACAAAGCCACGATGGGGCTACCACGGCTCTCGCTGAAGCGCTCGTTGTTTCTCTCGGCCCTTGTTGCAGCATCGTTGCTGACTGGAGGTGCCTTCGCCCAGGCGCCGGGCGACACGACAAAAACAGATGCTGCCACGACGACTAGTAAGAACGGTCAAGCAACAACATCCACAAGCAAGCCGACCACGCCGGTGTCCACAACGCGGTCGACCTCGGCCCAGACGCTCCCTCCATTAACGACGTCCTCGTCCACGGGTACGCTGCCAAAACTGAACCTTCCGACTCTTACCAGAACAGATGCGGGCGGCGTCGCGGTTCCGGTATACCCGGCACCTACAGTTCCCCCAACGCAGAACGCGCCTTTTATGAACCACTCTACACTACCGGACGGCACGGTTTTTATCGCCGTGGGAGCTATTCTGGCCGCGTTCGGCCTGGCGGTTCTGGTATGGCGCAGTATTGTGTCCTGCCTCCTTCACCGTTCTGTCGAGCGTGCTACATTGGCCCAGCACGTTGCAAACGACAAGGCTGCCGATTTCCCGGCGGCGGCGGCGGCGGCTTCTTCGGGTCCGCCGCCCTTCTACCAGTTTCTCCAGCGTGATCGTGATTCCTCGCCATCTCTCCCCAGCGGTCCGGTTGGGCGAGGCCAGTGGAGGACCAACCGTGGGCCAACCCCCTCTGCAACACCGAGCCAGACCAACCTCTTCTTCTCCCCGACAGCCCAAGGCAATTCCAGCGGGTTGGGGAACCAGGGCAATCGCGACTCGCGCTTCCTGCCTTCGGGCTTCTATGCATCTTCATCCGCCGCCGCCGCCCCTGTTCCCGGTCCCGGTCACGGTAATTCTATTAGCATGACGAATCTGAGACCGGCATCTCGTGGCCCCTCTCCACTTATCGGTGGCTCCCCACCACCCGAGTCTCCAGATATGGCGCCCAGGACAGCCTCACGGAACTTCAGCTCCAGCTCCGTCAACCTCAACAGGCCGCCTAATGGACGGCCCCCGAGTGCTTTTCTGGACGATATGCTGGACGAGCGGCCAGGGCAATACAATCTTGGGCCCAGCGCCCATCAGCGCTACAGCCAGACCCCCTCCCCACCCGGGCCAGGGCGTTACTGAGGAGGCGTCTGATACCAGCTCTCTGGTAGTTGTCTGCTTGCTGTAATTTTTCGTGGGGCTGGTTGATAGAATCTTGTGGTTCAAAGAGAAGAAACAGGGGTTTTTTTTTAAAAAAAAACTTTTCCAGGTGGTGTCTATGCATTACGGACCGAGGAAAAAAAAAAGCGTGTATGTGTGCTTGTCCTACTTACTGTACAAGTAGTATCAGGCGGTCAGTCCATGCTTCGGCGGCGGATGGAGGAGGTCTGAGGGTCACTTGTGGATCATATGCCCAGCCCAGCGACCGTCATTCAAAGCGCATCCCTGGCGGCGGCATTTTTATTTGTCTTTTTCCTGTTACGGCATTGAAGGGGAGTCAACATCATTATGGTTGGGGAACTACACTTACCTTGTTCATAAAGTAGGGAAGGGGGTTTGGGGGGTTTTTTTTATTGCCCTTGAGCCTCTTTGGCTTGGGCTCTTGTTGCGTACTGCTGTTTTTTTTTATTAACCACATATATTTGTTGTCAGGAGGAAGGTTCTATACCTGACCTTCCTCTTTTTTCTTCTACTACCTCGATAATGGACATAATTCACATAACACTCTTTGCCACATTGAAGGGTATGCTGTTTATCCAAGAGGTGTCACCGAGAAAAAGTTCCAGGTCCCCCCCCCCTTCTCGCCTCTTTCACATGTCGTTCGTTGAACGGCAGGGGTCGTTGGCCTTGCGTTACTCGGATTTCCTGCAGGCGGCCGCCCGTCGGCCTTATTTGGTCGGCCGTTTTATGTTTTTGTCCCAAAGCCGTGGGTACTGGCAGCTTTTAGTGTAAGTGCACCTATGTGCCAGTGTGCACTAGTTTTGTCTCTGTGGGACGTGCCAAATCATGCAACGCAGCGACGCATGGATCGCCAATACAACTTCCCGTGATACCTCAGCTTGTGTAAGTGCGTATATGCAAGGTAAGGCACTGTGTGTGTGTTTTTTTTTGTGAGCGGCAGTCATTGGAAAGTCAGTATAGCTTGGAGATTTGTAGGTTGGCTTAACGGGAAAGTTGAACACATGGAAATGAGAGGCTATATAAATGAAGCGAATGGGCCCGAGGAAACATGAGAAACCATCACGTGAAGTTTACGTGCATTTGACTTGGCAACTGCATGCACAAGCCAACATGGAAACGGCTCTATAAAGCACTTGTGCAAGTAAAAGGCTTGAGTTCAGCGAGTGGCTATGCGTGCGGTGGATAGGGACGACAGTCGGTAGATTTGTTGTTCGCCGCCCTTGGGCACGACGAATTCACTGGCCGTTATATTGATGTTATTAAACACTCCATAAACGCAACCAGGCCGCGCTTGGTTGGCACAGGTTCATAGGCGGACAAGCCGGCAGACCCACCTTGCGCCTTCCTCGACAGAAGGTTTGTCGCCTGCGCACCTTCCTCAACTGTGGTTTATAGATCGTGCCTTCCCTCGTCCTTTCACCGACGGGGTCCTACTTGACGACAACGACCGCGAGTGGCCAATTGGTCAATTTCGCGCGATCGTGAACCTCCCCCCCGCGTTCGCGGGAGGATATGGGTTCGGATCCCGTACGAAGCAAACCCCCCCAATTTGGGGGTTTTCGTAACCGGCCACATCCCCCTCCGAGCTGGCCGGCGAGCTTTTTGTCTATTTTGAATTTTAGACCTTTTCTGATATAGGAGGATGAATTATATATTGCAAGCATGGGTTGGTGATTAATAGTTTATTAAATGTTTGGCAATATAAAAGAAGAAGAAAACCAATTGTTGCAACCAAATTGGTAGGGTAAAGACAACAGGGTGATAGAGGTATATGAATTAGAAGACGCCCGTAACTGTGATGCTGATGAGTGAAGCAAGGTAACTTATGAGTATTCAAACAAACACCTGCTCTGTCCCAAAGATGAAAAGTGCTTTTGTTTCGATAAAGGAGTCGATATGTCTGATTTGGCTTAAGGACCAGAACTGGCTTCCCACCCTGAAAGTCCCGTCAAGAGTTAATACACACATAGCAGATGCAATGGATGAACTACTCTTTACAGTTGGCCTCGTACAGCAGTACAAGATGCCGTGGGCCATTGACAAATTCACTTCTCCCAACCTCATCCTTCCCACAACTAAGAGCGTCGCCACTGACGGAGAGACTATCACCAGTCAAAACGCACAACCAATCTAACAAAGTACTTTGCTATATTGCGGATCCCCCCCCCCCAATCTCCCCGACTTATTCAAAATTTGGCAATCAGGGTGCCGGCCAGATCTTCCGTAGAACATTGCCTTGTTTGCACCGACGCTCGAAAAGAAGCCCGATTTGCTTGCGAGTATCGAGAGAAATCCCGACACAAGTAGAACAACCATCAGAGTGTATCAGAATTCTCTACAAGTCCTCCAGCGGATAGACCAAGGACATCCAACCCTCTCTAGGTGATACCAACAATCCTTTGCGGACCTTGAAGATATTGAAGTATGTCCAGGCACAGTTCATTGGAGCGACAGAGTGATAGAGTTTGTCGACCAACAGAAGAGGTACTTGAAGCCACCCAAGAACCAGCATTATCCAGTGACCAAGAGATGCCCAAAACCGCTGCCGTGAATACAATCTGGCATCCCCCCGTGAACTTCCACCGCCGTTCTTAGATCCAACGACAATTAGCAATTGATTAACGCTCGCTAATCCGGAAATGGCAACACCTCTTTAGAAGGCCATCCATTCTGCACAACATAGCCCAACATGTGAAGCTGGTCAGCCGCTGGCTCCAGGCATTCCAGGAGCCTTCAACAAACTGCTGAAACTCAACAGCAAACTCGAGGCTCAGAGCACGGCTATCCCGACGGCCTCAGGCAACTCAAGCCCGAAGGAAGCACAGCTGGCTGACACAGGCACCGACGGTGATGGGGATCGTATTCCCTCAAGGCAACATCCCGCCAATGAAAGTTTGCACAAGTGGACTTGAAATATAGCGCTCGATACGAAGATGTCATCGACGAGACGGATACATTGCTCAAAAATTTGGCAGCTCCTGTGGTCGTGTCTTTGCCAGCTCCGCTGCTACCCTTGGCTCACACCGCGCAAACTTTGTGACGCCCATCATCTTGTGATATGGCGGTGGGGAGGCTTGTTGAAAGGTGAGAGAATTTGGACAGGAAAAAGAAATCTTGTAAAGGTAGCCAGTCCACGGACAAATCAGCAGACTGCTAATTACCTCCGGGCTGTCATCTCCGCTGGGTATACTCTATGCAATAACACTCATTCCATCGGTCACGTCACGTCACCGCTTCACTCCCCTCCGTCACACAGATCCAAGAACCAGCGGTAAGCCTGCCTCACAAGGATGGCCGTTTGTTACACTACATCGTGTCTGCGTCAAACATCATGAGTTAAACGTTGTGTGCAACTTGTCCTCTGTGTAGTGTATACGCGGGGGAACCGACATATCTAGTCTGACGCTGTACGCCGCCGGACTTTTGCATTTCTTGATTCTGTCCTCCCCTGTCCTGTCATCATGAGACAATACTAGTGTACATCGTATCTCAGACGGCGGTGTGCGGGTCTATATACACACTGTCTGACTTTGTATATATACGTACTTTGCACAAAGGTATGTACTGGTTTCACAAAGGTACTGGAATGCATGTAGATACTCGGGTAGGTAGATATAAGGTACAGGGAGGTATTTGGTAATTAGGTTGTATGATCCTCGCAACATCTATATGCTTGCAAATTTATATTCCTTTGCAAAGTCGAAATATTATCCACCTCTATTATTATATTTCACTCGTCCTTCGTCCCAGACGGCTGCCCGTCTTCATCCTGGCTGTCGCCGCCGTTGGCGTAGTGCTTCGCATCGCGCTCGCCCATCTCCTCCCTCGCACCCCTGATATCCTCCATGCGAATGCCGCTGCGGTCGCACATGCCCCTGAAGATGCCGCCCTCCTTCTTCCACAGCTCAAGAGGCGCTGCCATTTCCGCAATACGGCCGCGATCCATGACGCAGATGCGGTCGTAGCCAATAATTGTGCGCAGCCGATGCGCGATGCAAAGCAGCGTCTTGCCGCGGAAGCCGTTGGCGATGGTGGCCTGGATCTTGTCGTCTGTCTCCATGTCGACGCTCGAAGTAGCCTCGTCGCACACAATGATTTGGGATCCACGCACAAGAGCGCGAGCCAGTGCCATCAGCTGGCGCTGGCCGAGGGAGAAGTTGAGGCCGTCCTCCTCGACGACCATGTCGAGATGGATGCGGTTTGGGTCGCGGGCTGCAACCGCAGTGGTGGTGCCACCTGGCGAAGCTGGCTGATCAGCGGGAACAAGATCGGCCTGTTTCAATGCGGACCACAGCTCGAGGTCCGTATGCTCGCCAAAGGGATCGAGGTTGTTGCGCACAGTACCGCGGAAGAGCGTAGGGTCCTGCGGGATTATGGCCAGGCGGGAGCGCAGATCATGCAGACCAATGGTAGAGATGTCAATGCCATCGATAGTGATGTGACCACCTGAAATCTCGACGAGTCGGAAAAGAGTCGACATGATGGAGCTCTTGCCAGCTCCCGTGCGCCCAACGATGCCGATGCGCTCACCACCTTGCACGTGCATGCTGAGACCCTCCAAAACAAGTGGAAGACCCTCCCGATACCGCATCTGCACGTCGTCAAAGATAATCTCTCCCTTTTCCGGCCAGCTCTTGCGGACCTCGATCGTCTTGAGCGGCGCCTCTTCCTCCAGCTGTGTGCCATAGTAATGGAGACGTTCGACAGCGTTCATGCCGTTCTCGACTTCAGCGAGCTGGCGGACGGTGAACTGAATCATCTGCACAATGGCCAGGATGTATGACAAGACCAAACCGCCGATGGATGGATTAACCGAGAACCGCGAAGTCACAACCAAGATACCCGTTGTAAACACCAGGCAATTTCCGATCATGTCGAGCCGCACTGACAGCCACCTCTGGTTCGAGTACGTCAGAAAGTAGGCCGAGTCCATCTCGTCGATTGACTTGCGGAGGTCAACAATAAAACGATCCTTGAGACCGTAGGCTCGAATGCAGGCAACTCCAGACAAGCCCTCACTGAACTTGGCAAAAACGTTGGACCGGAGGACAGACTCGAAGCGTTTGACCTCTCGCGCTGAAGCACGGTAGTAGCCCGTGGCGAAAAGGAACAGGAGAAACAGCGGTACCAGCGCAATCGCGAAGTAGTAGAAGAAGGAAATGATCAAGGCAAAGACAGCAATGATACTTCCAATGCTGAAGAAGTACATGCGCATGGCGTCGGTCAAGGCGTTGTCCATGATGTCGACGTCGCGACTGAAGCGGTTGGTGATGCGGCCCAGGGGCGTTGTATCGAAAAACGACATGGGCGCGCGCAGCACGCGCGTGATTGCTTGCCGCAGCATGGTCTTGCTGGCCGAGGTTCCCATGATCGAGAGCGCGACCATGAAAGCGAACATGAGAATGGCTTGTGCGGCGCCCAGCCCAGCATAAACGCCAATATACGTACCCATTGGCAGACTAAACTTGTCCGAGGTCCACCATGACAGCCACAAGCTGGTCACGATATTGGCTCCTTGCGACAGAATCAGGAGAAGAAGGACCAAGGGTGCGTTGAGAATGCTGCCAGATGCCCTGACGTAAGACGTATACACCGACCAGGGCACGCTTGAAATACCGCGCTCCTCGGTCTGCATTAATGCTTTGCCCTTCTTCTTTTTGGGCTGGGCCTCCTCATCAACCTTGGCAACATAGCCATCTTCCTTCTTGTCTTCAACTGCCGTGGTTTCCAAGAGTCGCTGGAATCCTTCCGAGTCTCTCATGAGATTATCGAATGTGTCGATCGCTTGGATCTTGCCCTCTTCCATCCAGATGACCCGATCGCAGCGGCTCAGAACCCAAAGCTGATGTGTTGCTAGGATGCGGCACTTGTCCTTGAGCAAGCCGAGAATGCCGTTGTCGAAAATGTGACGGCCAACGTGGGCATCAACAGCACTCAGGGGGTCATCCATGAGAATGATATCGGCATCAAAGTAGATGGCCCGAGCAATGTTAAGTCTTTGTTTCTGCCCACCCGAGATGGTGATGCCCCTCTCGCCGATCTCAGTCAGGTCGTGGTTTGGCAGCATTTCCAAGTCTGGCCGCAATGCACAACTGTGAGATTTATTAGCCACAATCTCGACGGAAACGGACAAAAGGTGCGAGCAATAACAGCAACTTACGCCTTGATGACCTCGTCATACCAGTCCTTGTCCATCTCTTTTCCAAACAAGATATTGTCTTTCACTGTCGTGTTTTGAATCCAGGCGTGCTGCGGGCAGAAGGCTCTGGAGGCACCGAGGATGACTTCGCCGTCCGTCCTTCGCATATCGCCAGCCAGAGCAGCGAGCAGGGAGGTTTTGCCACTACCAACGGAACCAATAACAGCAACGAGCTCATTCCTGCCTATTTCGAATTCCATGTTCTGGAGTTTGAAGGGCTCCCGCTCCTCGACAAGGGTACTAGCGTCCTCTCCGGCGCTGTCGGATGTCGACGCAGCTCGCCCTGCGCCTTTCGATTCCCGTTTCGGCACCTTGCCTTGCTTCACTTTGCCGCCGATAGTGCCCTCGGCTTCCTGGGTTGGTGTCCTCTCCCACGTGAATGAAGCATTGTGCATTTCGACAGCGTTTGGACAATCGGGCTTAAACGTCGCCTCGTCTTCCCGTTCCTCAGCCAACAGAAACTCCTGAATACGTGACATGGATGACCATGCATCGGTCACCTGGCCAATGACCATAGGGAGTAGATTCAGTGGCATTCTCAGGGCGTTGAAGAGGGCGAGGGAGGAGAAGACTTCGGCCGGAGAGAGATCGTGGTGCGTCAGGGAGTACGTGATGAACGAGAGCATGGAGGCGAAAATTGGCAACGACAAACTAATGGCCATGATTGCGTTGCGAATAGCCAGCAAGACCTGGATGGCGTAAATCTCGCGGCTTCGGAACTCCTCCAGGCGTTGGAGGAACGAACTCTCCCAACCAAAGAATTTCACGAAGCGGACCGACTGAAGAATCTCCTGTGTTAGGCTCACTCTCTGATCTGTTACCTTGTTGATAACCTTTCTTCGAGTGAAGAGGCTTCTGATGGCCCGAGTGAGCACCGGCATGCCTATGGCCAGAAGGGCAAAGCCTGCCAGCGCGCTGTACGTCAAGTTGATGAGCAACATGACAAGCGTGATGATGAGGGCAATCGGTGACGTCCACATGATATGGAACATGCCGGAAGCCTGGTCTATTCTGTAGGTGTCGACGCTCATAATGTTAATCTTCAAAATAATTATTAGCCGACTACTCCGTTCCAACGTCCTCTCTCGTTCTCATTACTTACCACTCTCCCGTTGCCCCAACCAATACCGTCACCAGATACCCCGGGTAGGTTCTCAGCGGGGCCCTCCTTGCCATTCTTCTCCTTGGCTGCTTTCCCAGGCCCTGGGGCGGCTGATGAGGAGTCGGATAGCTCTTCCCCTCCGGCCTTGGCGCGTCCGGAGATCATCATGGACTTCTCGTAGATCAAGCTGATCAGAGAGGCTCTCGTCATGCCGCCGACGAGCATACCGCGGTAGATGAACTGGTTGGTGCCCAAGCTCTGGACTATTTGCATGGCCGTGATGCCGAACACCAGACCAAGGCCAGCTCCAATGTGGGGTGGAGGCAACCCTCGAGCACTGTTGATGTAGGCATCTGTGGCGAACTGGATGAGATAGCGGAGGGTGAAGGGTGACATGACCATCACGATGGACGCCATGAGGTTGCAGGCTCCGCCTATCCAGAACTCCTTGAAAAAGGTCTCGTGGATGGCCCAGAGCAGCGGGTACTTTTCGCCATTCGCAACACGGCGCTTGAACGACTCCCTCATCTTGTCAGTCAGGGGATCAACAGCGCGGTTCGGGTTGACAGAGTAAATATCATTAAACTCGAGCGGCCGTTTATAGCCCGTCTACTCATGTGTTAGCTAGCTTGTCCTACCGGGGTTGGCACCTGCACCGGCGATCAGTGACGCCTTAATGTTGTCTCACTCACCTGCATCAACGGGGCCATCCAGGCAAACACCAGGCTGCTGAGGAAGTTCGCCTTCTGCTCAGGACACACCATTCGCTCCTGGGGTACAGGCGGAATTCGTCCCCATCGTAGAGGGTTCGGTTGCTTGTACCAGGGTTTCTTCTTGGCCTGAATTACACTTGTGGCAGTGGTGACACTGGTAGCGGTGGCATAGCTCTTCATGCGGCTCAACTCTGCTCTCTTGTTGGCCTCGGCTTCCTCATCCACCCTGTCGATATCGTCGTCGTTTGAGAGATTGTCCTCGGCTATCCTCTTTTCTTGCTCGATAGATTCGGTTGACGACGCCGCCTGAAGACCAACACCGACCACGGGATCCGGCACGATGGCCTCCTTCTCCGTCTCTGACGGAGAGCCCGCCATTTTGAAGCAGACCGAGCCTCAAGTGAGTGAGAGAGCTCAGGATCTGGCTTGACAATGTGAAGATGGCAGGCCTGGGGCCAAGGGGGAGAGAAGAGAAGAAGAAGAAGAGGAAGAAGAAGAAAGGCGTTTGTGGTTCCGTCACACACGTTAGGGAGACCAGATAGCACTGGGAATTGTGTTATATACGGCCAACGCCAGCCGGCAGAATGTAGCACGCAACCAGGCGCTAACAAACGGGTAGCGGCGCAAGCTTGGGACAAGCAAAGGATCTGAAGCAGTGGAGGCAGGCGACGCAACGCAACGCAACGCAACACAAGCAATGGACCTTTGATTCTGGGGTGCCGACGGTGGAGTCAAGGGAGTGTAGAGACTAGCTCTAGCTCGACTTGTGGTTAGGCAATAATGACGCGGGTCGGCGGGATGATTCAAGAGGCTTGATTTGCTTGGCCCGAGCGGAGCCAGAACGGTGACTTCTTAAAATACCGAGCCCTTGGTGTGGAGGTAATCGAGGAAAAAGAAGCCTTTCCATATAATGGACGTGCTTTAGATGTTAATAAGAGAGAGCCCCAGAGAACCGGGAAAGAGTAGGCAACCCAGTCCCCGCCCTGCTAAAGATAGGCAGAGGTCCATTATATACAGGGTTGAGAAAAAAACCGGTACGAGAATTATGAGCTATGACTCCGCCAAATGGGAAGGCACGCGGTAGCCCTCATCAGTTCTGTTGAGCGGCGTTGCGAGATTCGGGGTGCAATGGACCAGGGGGTTGCAATCGTGCAGAAGTCGGGGATCGGGGAAGGGAAGGAATGAATGCCGATATGCTGCCCCGCTTCCGGCCACCGCAATCCACTCCACTCCAATTGATTCCCTGCAGATCACAGGGAGGACAGAGAGGGAAGTTATTGAACATTCGCTGTTTCGCGAACCCCTCTAAATTTCCTTATCGACCTGCATCCCAGTTGCACAAGTTGGGGCCAATTCATCGTCGCATCTCGAGCATTCGCTTGTGAGTTTGGTAATAATAAGTCATTACCAAGCACGGTATCTGCCTTGAGCCTAGACAAAGCACTTTCCAGCTCCACGTTCCCGGATTCCAGATGCCCACCAATCCCAACTCAAAACCTTCTGCCGACAGTTGCACAACTTCCCATATGTTGTGGTGGTGTGGTGGCAAGCCCACAGGCCCAGGAGAATCGGCAGGCGGGCCAGTTCCATTGTTGACAAGACATTGACAAGCAAACGCAAGTTCAACGCACGCACCCAACTGCACCCACACGGGGTGCCCGTTTGAGTCACTTATTGTTTTGATAGGTTCGCACTCGCTCGGTCACCTCGGTCTCTATCCATCCGATCCCTTCCCTATGCTGAAAGCTTTGTCAGCCGCCGGCGTTCGTCCGAGCTCGTCCGAGCTCAATAACTGCGCGACTGTGAGGCACCATCGTTCCCTTCCCAAAGAAGGTCTTTCCCTCGTTTCCGTCTTTCTTTAGTCTAGTCTTTCTGTCCCTGGACGAAACGCTCAAACCAAGCGGTCAACCCCCATCATCAAAGATTCTCGGCACCGTATCGGCATTGCTAGCACCGCGCTACCATTTCGTCATTGACGACCAAAAGCAGCAATTGAAAGTTTTACTCGCACTCGAGAGAGAAAGTCGGAGTTACGAATCGTAACCGAGTCTCTGAATCGTACATCATGTTTTTGTTTGGTTGTTTGTTTGTCTGTTTGTTGTGGCCCTTGCCACGCTGAGCCTCAGGGTTCCGCCAGAAAGATTGGGTTTTTACACTTGGTAAGTTGCTGTCTGCATAGCATAGAATATTGACATAGCATGATTTATTGACCTCTATTCTATAACCTAGACTAATCAATGACTTGTTTTGTCAACATGACATGACGCGAAAACTGAGCCAAGACTTCTGGCAGGTGCGACAAGTGCCCGACATCCATGACGCGGAGATGTCGGCGGTTACTTTTCTAAACTCCCCGCTCCTTGTCTGTCTAAGGTTTGCCGTCCCGGAGCCGCTTGGCGCAAATCCTGGGCAGGCCAGGCCTGGCCTGGCCTCAGCCTTACTAGTGCTGTAGTCCACGTTGGCGCCAAGATCCAGGTCGACCAGGTCCAGGTACCATCTCATCACCTTCTTCGGCTCCGTTTGGACGAGACTAGATCATGGCGACGTCTTCCATACACTAGTCTAGTGCTCATGGTACACTTTGACAGTGTCAATCCAGATGATCAAAGTGACCAATGATCTCCGGGCCCTTATCTAACCACTCCAAGTGGAGGTCGTGGGGGCTAAAATTAAGAATGAAGTGTAAAACTCAGCAGCAGTGTTGATGAGTCTCATGTCTACCTTGGGCAATTGTTAAAACCATCTATTACCCCGGCAATTCTGAACCGACTCGTCTTTCCCCAGTGACTTCATACACCTCATTCCCACTAATCTCGTGAAACGCGGACCCCCCTGCTTCCTTGGGCGAGGGTGGTGTTGCAAGCATTTCGTTGGCAGTAGCAGCGGTCGATTTTGCCTTTCGCCGTTTCCAGAGGGTATAGCCGGCAGCAGCTACAATTAGGAGAAGCCCCGCAAGACCGCCCATTGCTGCTCCCACGGCTTGGCCTGTGGTAACGGTAGCTTGCCCCTTATTCAGGCTGTCGTTGCTGCCGCTGTCCGAGCCGATTGTGCCACTAGTTGTGGTACTGCTGGTGGGAGTCGTGGTGCTGGTGATATTTCTGCTGGCACTGGCAACAGAGCTTGAAGCCGCCGATAGCGACACGCTTGATACCGAACTGGATGAAGTCATCGGCGGTACTGAAGACGAGGAAGAGGTTGTCTTAGCGCCTTTGATGTAAAAGTAGTGCGACGTGAATGCGTAGGACGGGCGGGCGTCTTGCTTGAAGCATTGGAAGTAGTATACGCTGTTCACAGATGGATCAAGTTCCTCGTACGATACTGTCCAGTAGAACGAAGTGAGGTTTGTTCGTGCTGTTTTTGATCAAGGGGTGGTTGGTCAACTTTGAGGATGATCCGTATGTACTACTCGATCAGAGAGGGAGAGAGAGGGAGATGACCTACCTTTTATTATTACGCTCGCGCCATCCTGCAAATCTCCCAGGTGGTTGTCCTGTCACAGCAGCAGAGCCGCATCGGTAAAGTTCATTTGCCATTGCAACTGCAGTCTTTGGCCGATTTGGTACGTTGGGTTTTCTGTGTAATTCTTGTTCGGCCCAGACGCTGGCGGCGTGTCGAAACTGTTGGTGCAAATTGCGATGCGAAAGAATAGGGAGAGACAGGATAAGACGAGGAAGACGTGTTTCTCCTTGTTGAAGAGACGCAGAGTCATGGTGTTTATGACGGCCATCATTCAGGCCCCATGATTATATTAAGTCCTCAAGACAACGGAGGCGGCTGCCGTGTCTGCTCGTGAAGCAAGCGATTCTTGGGGGGAATGGTCAACGAAAACCAGACAGTGATCCACGGACGGCAAAGAATTGCAGAAATAATATCAGGCTCGAGGAGTGCGAGGCTATCCGTATAACAAGGAGAATGGCAGAACTCAAGCACCAAAACAAGGTACCAAATAGTTAGTTAGGTCAGTCAGCCTCAATGGCCATGACAAAGCTCGAGCCCTGGCAGTGCTACGCCTTTTACCATCACCACCCCTCTTCTAGGCTCCAAGATTATCTCGAACATCATTTGGCCGAAAGCAAGGAATTTCTATACATGGGTTGGCCATTGGTAGCCTGTCGAGATAAGATTGCCAGCAAAAGGTAATTGGTTGAACTTGGCTCTCTGAATACGCCACAGACCTACTTTCGGGCGCCGTGTTCCGGGGTCACCAAGAGTTCACCGTACGTTAAGGATCCAAGCAATTGGGAAAATAAAAGAAATGAAGTTATTCCCAAGTCCAAAATTGTCCCGTAAATTTTAACTTGTCCGCGCCTATTCTTTACTCACAATATGTAAACTAACAGTGGTAACTGTGCCTGCACCGGCGTGGCGTCAACGCACATTACCTACATTGAGATCACAAGTTGGGGACTTGCGATGTTCGGCATCCTTTTAAAAGCTTGGCGCAACTGGATTGCAGGTCGGCTGTTCCAGCCGTTCCAGTAACGAGTAGAATAAAAGAATAAAAAAGACATGGCCCTCTAGAGTGTGATAGAGTCTTTTGTGACGACGGAATCTGCTATACTCCAACGAATGGACAAGAAAGTCGGAGAAACACAACCTGGTTATCTTCACATAATAATACGGTTTGGCAACGATCACCAATGCTCTCAGGGGTAAAATGAAAAGTAAAATAAAAAGGATTTCTCTATCTAATGTTTAAATAGACAAATTTCACAATGATGGCTTACATATCTCAGTGTCAGGCCGCTTTTTGTTTCTTACGAGGCATACCAAGGAACACTGAACGCTCTCTCACATGACACCGGGTGCGTTTTAGCCGTGGGGAAGGAGCCCCTTTCTTTTGGCCTGTGAATTTGTGCATTTGCGATAACCACATTCGCTCTTGATGCAGACCACCTCACGGCAACATGAGATATTTGGGTGGCTTCATCACTCGACGAAACCTGCTAAAGTCAATGTGGTGGCCTCGAGTCTTTCTCGGGACATGATAGGCTGTTTTTGCCAGTTGTCTTTAATATATCGAATTCGGTCCATTGAAACCTCATGCTCTGGAACGACCATCATCTCTCACAGCGCCTTGATAGATTATGTCGGGCCGGCGACAGTTTCATCTGGCGAGAGAGGCTTGGAAGCAAGGTTTCTCAACATGTGCCTAGCCATGTTAAACGAAGAGTCTTCCACAACCACATCCAGGTTATATTTGGGGAACAACCTCGTTTAATCTCGACGTCCATAAAATGAAGCTAAAGTGGTCAAATTAATTCCCATGTCGTGTAGGTAAAGCAAAGTATGTGGAGGTTAAAATGTCTCGGCAAGCTCCCGACTTCGGCTCACCGTGGGTCCTTCCATGCACACACACCTTGTCAGTGAGCTCCAGTTTAGATCAAAGCCTGACCCGACCCCACACAAACTGCCAAAACCCCTCTTCTCCTTCTAATAACCCGTTCCCAGCCCCGTCTTCCATCAAACAGCTACAGGGAAGATGGCCGAGCGGTTAAGGCGCCACGTTAAGGCCTCGATTCCTTAATTATCATCTGTTCTCTCAGATTCCGTGGTCCGAAAGGGCGTGGGTTCGAATCCCACTCTTCTCAAAGGATTTATATTTTTGTCGTTTCCCTACACACCTCGTAAAGTTAGGGACGTCCAGACAGACCGATTGGCTTCTCTTGCCATTTAATTTTTGCTGCATTCGACAAGGTGGCGGGTAAGCGCTTGTTTGTGCGGCTCATATTGGGGCACAGTTGTTAGAGTATCCCCAAACGAAACATTCAGTCGGGTCGTTAACCAGTCCCTTTGCCCGATGCTCGGAGATACGCATAAATTTCCACGATCAGCTATATACCGACTGCTCTTTTCCGGGAAATGAACACAAAGGACCGTTTTTAACTTCAACCTTATTGAACAACGACTTGTCCCTTTATCTCCCTGTGGGATATATGGGGTTGTGGCGGCAGGGAGGATGAAAACACTACACACCACTGTGCTACCCCCTTATACAAAAGGATGCTAGAATCATAAGTCAGCAACTTGTGATCTGAACCCCCACCCAAAAAAAAAATTATTTTTTTGAAATGAAGAGAAAAGTAAAGCAAAAGGGAATGACCTTGCGGTCGGGGAAAGCGGATCTACGAGTTTGCACATAGTCTGGAAATTGAACCCATAGCCTTGTGGTATAGGCTGACAAGTGGCGAAGCCTCCTAGGCTACTACCGCTCGGCCAGGTGCGGGCCACTACGAGCACCAACTATGTTGGGAGACTGTGTTAGGGAGGTGCATTATGTAGGTACCTTGATGGCTGGCTGGCTGCGTGCCTGCCGTGGAGAAGCGGCGGTGGCGGGTGGTTGGCTGGGGGAAGTTGGGACGAAAGCTGTGATGATGATGATGAGGAGGAGGAGGAGGATATCGGTCTCACTGGAAGATCATGAGGTTCACTATCTCTGAATGGATAACACTGTCAGTGAGATAAACGGCCTTGGTCCTGGGTCGAGGTCTCCTCTCTTCTCCAAATCCCACTTGAGCAGACATGATCACCCTGAATTTCTTGTCCAGCAACAGCCGAGAGAAGGAACATGATGGAGGAGGGAACCGGAGGCGCGTCCGGGAGTATAAGTTCGAATGAACTCGGGAGCAGTTGACGGCTCAGCAGATGCGGCAACTCATGTTCGCCTATGACGCTCTCGCCAGCGAATGCGTCGACCGCCTCGACGTCCTTTCCTCCGACACATTACTTTTAAATCTTAGAGGCATATGCGGAAAATCAACGATTCCATCTGTTGGTGATAGAAAGACGCTACATAAAACAACAAGGCGGGTATATCGACTTTTTCTCGACCTCTTCATAATCCTTCTGGGTGTGGGCTGCTCGCTGAGAACTCAAGTTAAATTTGTTGACAGGCCCCCGTCCACCACCTGGTATGCATCCGCAAACCCCATCTACTCCTCGTCCTCCTGCTTGTCTTGGGCCTCGCCCAAAGTACCCCTCGGGATACTAGCTTCAAGGCCATCGTCATCGGCCCGGAACTTGCCAGGATTGCTGACATACTCCCACACCTTGGCGATGTGTTGGCTCAAGGCCATCTTGATCTCGGGGCTCGGGCATACAGCATCCAGGTTCGCGAGAGCGGCGAGGTACGCCAACATGTCCTTGTGGACCTTGGAGAGTCCACTGGACTCCTCGTTCACCTCATCGCCAAAGTGCTTTGCCCAAATCTCCTTCAGGGCCTGGTCGAGTGCCTCCTTCGTATCCTCGTTGGCATCGACTCTATCCAAGCTCTCCAAGACTGCGGCGACCAACTTGGGATGGAACCCCTTGTTCTTGAGACGCGTATCCTGGCAGTCCTTGACTGTCGTCAAGGCCTGGGCGGCGAAACGAGCATACTGGAGCTGCAGCTCGTAAAGCTGAGCTTGGCACTGCATGGTATGAAGAAGCGGCACTTCGCCCTTGCCGCCTGCGCGCTCTTCGGAGACCTGCTTGTCGACTAGGACTCGGACTTCCTGGAGAAATGGCGCGACAAGGTTGAACGGGATCTTGAGTTTGTTTCCCGTGCAGATGGCGATCTTGAGGAACGCAAACTCCATGTGGACCAGGCCCAGAGACTTCTTTGCCTTTGGGTGTCGGCGGCGGTACTCTTCGGTTAGCCCCTTGGTCTCGGCCTCGGTCCAGGTTTTGTCGTGAATATTAATGAGCTTGCGGAGGTGGGGGAACTGGTCGTGTTCCTTTTTCTCGGCGTCTGCAACGCTCGCTTTGTAGTCGGCCAAGGCTTGGTGGAAAGGTCCTGGATCAGAAGCACCCTCGTCGCCTGCTGGTTTGCCAGCTGACTCGGCCCGCGAGCTCAAGGACTCGGAGATGCTATGGGAATGAGACATTTTGGATCAGTTACGGTGTACAAAAGAAGCAGAACCGTAGGTAGTTAGTTGGCCGTACTAGTTCATCAGCATGGCTGACTGGCCGGCAGAGAGGTGTATCTGGGCGAAGTATGTTGAGAGTCAGAGCTGAGCTCGGCCGGGAAAGTGGCGGATGGGTGAGATTTGATGATTTGCGGCCTGTGGCAATAGAGAAAAGAGTGACAGTCGATCTAGATAGATACACATTCAGCGCACGCGAATGCGGCTTGCCTTGCGTATGTATGTATTGCCGGATGGATGTCAAAAGAGTGAAGTGGTATGAAGTTTCGAAGAGGTGGGAGAATGGAGGTTGGAGGTTGGAGGTTGGGAGGCTGGAGGGTGAAGAGGAGTGGAGGGTGGAACGTGTTGTTGACGAAAGGAAAGCTGACGTGCGAAACCAAAATTTATTCACTGGCAGGCAGCATGGGCTTTTCATCTGATCCATCTGGTGCTTGGTATCTAGAGCAACAACTGGTCTAGTATCTCCTATAACTTTCCAAGACTGGTACATCTCCCTCCGAGTCTAGGAAGGGTTGGGGTAAAAGCAAGTGCCGCTCTTACTCAGTGCTTTGGGTAATACATATCACAGAACTGTCCTGCTGTTCTGCCTCCTCTTTACCGCACAAGGCATGATGAGAACCCTTAAATGCCTCTCGTCTATCAAAGAGTGTCTTCAGGCGCTGCTGAGATGCCTCTTTGTTTTTGTCTGAGCCAAACATATAAGAAACGGGGTCATGAAACCCAAAATGTCAACAAACCACTTTTCTATATTGGTAAATACATGATTATGGTGTGAGTTTAATTCAGCATGCAACTTGGATAGGATTAAAAAGTGTTGTTCATGTCCAAAACGAGGTTAGAAGGCACTCGAGATGCCAGTTGGGAGGTCGGGATGGGCAAGCTGTAGTTTCGAGTTTGAATGGGAAGTCAGGCGGATGTGATACCGAATCCCAAATCTAACCAAGGATGACTGGAAGGAACGAGCTCTCTCTGATGTTTGGCAGTTTCCACGTTCTGTCTCCCTCCTTATTATCTAACAAGAAGCGTGAAATGTTCCATTATTCGACACTGAACGCTCTATCATTCAACATTGTATGATACATCGAGGCACCGGAGAATGTACTCTTCTTTTTGGTCGTTTGAGCGTTTGTATGTGCATTTAATAGCCCTCTCAATCAGTATCTTTTCACCAAACCATCAACTTATATACACAAGCCGCTACTTTTCTCACCAGACTCTCATGCAGGCCCCGTCATCCGATGACAATAAACATTATCGGGACCTGTAACCGCACACTGCGTAACCAGACCCCCCTGATTCCCCAACCACATATTCTTCGCCCTCGCATCCTTCCCAGTCAGGACCTTGCCGCCTTGAGTCTCAACCCTCAACCCGCCAAAACTGACATCATCAAACCCAGCAAACGGCCAAGCCTCTGCATCAACCCACTCCTCCAGCGGGAACTCCTCGACCATCCACCCTGCCTCCCTCAAACACAGCGACACGCCGTTCCCATCTCCCGCACTCGTCGACTTATGCACAGCCTGCATGGTCGGCTGCCGCCCCTCTACGGACGGCACGTTCCCAAAATTCTCAACTTTGACCTCCCCTCCTTTACTCCCCTCTAACGCAGTCACCGTAATCCTCACCAAATCCCCAGCTTTCACCTCTGCACTGTCCGTCCCAAACTGGAACTGCTTCGCCCTGCCGGGCGCGTACTGCGAAAATGCGCGGACAGACTGCATCCCGCCCTGCGTGGCGACGGCGAGCCCGCCGCGCAGAGACACGCCGGGACAGAGCTCCACGCCGTCGATGCCCAGCCAGAACGCGGCGCCGTAGAGCACGTTCTGGTTTGCCAGGGGCCCGTAGGTGGGCGTGTGCGCGGCGGGGACGCGGAGGATGCCCGAGATGGAAGTGATGGCTGCGAAAGGGGAGACGACGCCGCCGCCGCGGTGTGAGTCGGCCGGGGCCACGGCGCGCTGGTTTAATATTGGTGAGGACGAAGATGAAGATGCGGAATGGCGGACAAGGCGGGGATGCGGGATTTTTGGTTCAAACTGGGGTTGTGGTTGTGGTTGTGGTTGACGAGTTTGTTGTTGTTTTTGTGTAGAGCGGGTTGATAGGAAAAAGGGGCTGTTGTTGATAGCGTCGTTGAGCGCGGCCAGTCGGGTTGCGGCTCGGGGCGTAACGGCTGCTGAAGCGTCCAAGGCAAAGAATGCCGAGGCGAAAAGGATGACAGGTTTCATGTTGAATTAATACTTATGGGTAGGTAGAGATGAGAAGTTGATGGTATCAAGACTGTGTTCTATATAAAATAGGGGGTGTACAGGTAGTCAACATATATTAATGAAGCAAAATGAAAACATTAGAAAGATCACCAAAGAAACTCGACGCCGCAGCAGCTTTAATAGGTATACTCATCCCATCTCATCTTACGGATATCCCATGCTGTCATCACTCATCGTCCTGCCTAACAGCAAGGGGGGGGGGGGGGGGCTGAAGAAAGGATGAGAAGGATCCCACAATTGCGGCGAAGAGCCCTCTCTCAAAAAATAAGCGCGCGGAACCTGACTACTGTGCAACAACGACAGGCAGAAAGAAACCAGCAATTCATCACTGATGTTTTTTTGTCTTCAGCTGGTGCAGGTTGGTGGTGCAGTTGGTAGCAACCCGGGGTTGAAACCGCACTGACAGGGGTGTGATTCAGGGGCCCGTACCTGCGCTAGCGTCACTTGGGTAAGGTTCCTCGGGCTGTGTGAGCCGTTGATCGTGGCTTAGATCTTCTTGTTTTAGCTTTCGATTTACTTTCAGAGCTAAAGATTCGTGAATGCCGGTCCCATCCTGGCGGCTCCTGGCATGTGCTCAGGGAGGCCGGTTGGTTGATTGTCTGTTGACTTCCATAGTTACTACCTTGCACTAACATTGATGTTGGTTGTCCCTCGCCAACTGCCACGGCTTTGTGGTCAACATCTCCGTTTTCACAAATGTCATGCTCACAATTGTGACAACAAAGTAAACAGGTAACTGAACAAAGTTGTCGCATATATTATATAGCTGGAGAAGACGCTCTTTCTTCCCCGGCGTGCCCTATGTTCTACTCGTACAGACCCAGAACACGTGCGTCAGAGAGATCCAACCTCTTATACAATTCAAGAGACGATGACCTTCCAGTCAGCGCCGATCCTCGCGCCTACCTTCTTGATAGTCGCAAAGGCTGCCCGGCCGTGCCCGGCAGGCGTGTACTCCAGAGTAGCCGGCCAAGACCTCCCCGCCGACTCAACAGTGACCTCCTTGTTGGCCCACGAAGCCGGGGCGCCAACCACGACGATCTTGTCCACAAACACCTTGTGCATCTTCTTCAGCCACTCACCTTCCTTGATGCTGCTCGGGTCGCGGCCCTCAGCGTCAGCAGACGAAATGGTCTTGGCGGTGCCGTCTAGCACGAACTTTCGGTTGATGTACTGGCCCTTCTCAAAATCGTAGGATTCACCATCATCCACGTACAGATCACCCTCCGCGTGCTTTCCGTCCCGACCAATGGTTACAATGAGAGTGTAGTCATCCCATCTCATCAGAGCGCTGGACCGGCGAGGGATATCGCGACGCGCAAAGATATGCCCACCCTGCATGAGAAGGGGGATCTTGTGGAGAGGGGCATCTACAGTCACCTTCTTGCCCTTGGAGGTGGGGATGGTGTTGTAGGTAAAGTAGTCGTAGTACACCTCATCATCGGGGATCCAAATGTCAGCAGACACCTTGTCCTGCTCAGTGACGGGCTTGACGAGCAGGCCGGTGCTGCCCACAAAGAACTGGTCGTCAATATCGAAGCCAGCCTCCTCATTAGGATGAGTGTAGAACATGGGCTTGACGATAGGTGTGCCATCTACGTAGGCCTGGTGGAAGGCAGTATACCACGAAGGCAGAAGGCTGTAGCGCAGACGAAGAGCAGCGGCGATGATGGATGTATAAGGCTCGCCAGCCAGGTACGGCTCCCGACGGCGGGCATCAATATGAGCGTGGCCTCGGAAGAAGGGGTAGAATGCACCGGCCTGATACCACCGGGTCTGCAGGTCCTTCTCCGGGTTGCCAAAGAAACCGCCCACGTCTGCGCCAGAGAACGGGAAGCCTGCAATTCCTTGGCTCAAAATCATGGGAATCGAGGCATAGAGATGGTCCCACGCAGCCTGGTTGTCGCCAGTCCACATGGCTCCAACACGCTGGGAGCCCGCAAAGAAAGCTCGAGTCAGCACGAATGGGCGCTGGAGCTCGCCCTTCTCGCGCGACTTGAGGGCGTGGTGGGTGGCATTGTGGAAAGTCATGCCGTACAGGTTGTGCACGTCGCGGTGCTCCCAGCCGCCGTAATGCAGGTTGTCCTTGGGGGCAGTCGTTTCGGGTCCGTTAAAGACAGATGGCTCGTTCATGTCGTTCCAAATCCACGTGTTCTTCATCGAGCCCTTGAAAGAGTCGTACTTGAACAAGGTCGCCCACCACTCCCGGGCAGCAGGGCTGAAGGAGTCAATCCAGTGGGACGAGCCCGGCCAGCACCAGCCTTCAAAGATGCTGTCTTCCTTGTTCTTGATGGCAAACTCCTTGGACTTGAGCTCCGTTGAAACATGGTAGCCGTCGACATTCTTGATATGCGGATCAATAATGGTGACCAACTTCCGGCCGTGGCTGTCCAATTGCTTGCCCATCCCAATAGGGTCCGAGAAGCTGTGTGAGTCCCAAGTAAAGTACTTCTTCTCGTCGGTATACTCAATATCAAGCCAGATCACATCGTAGGGCATCTTGAATTTGTCCATCTTGCGATCGACATCCTTGACGTCCTCGTCTGAAACATAGTTCCAGCGGCACTGATGGTAGCCAAGAGCAAACTCCTGCGGCATGGCCGTCGTGCCGGTGAGCTCGCCATACTTCTTGGTAAGGTCATGGGGAGTCGGACCAAGGAAGACAAAAACATCCAAAAGACCACTCTCGGAGATCCAGTGAGTATGGGTGCTTGTCTTGGCACCAATTCCCAGAGAAAGCGGCTTCGGGTCTTTGACCTTGGTAACGTCAATCCACGTTTCGGCAGCATTGAGCCAGAAAACGCCAACACTCGAGCCCTTGCGATGTGCCTGCATGAAGGGAATGGCGCCATAGAGGGTCATGGGGCTGTCGAGGATGTACTCGAACACGTCTGCGTTATACAGGCGGTAAGGCTCGGTGTACCTGCCTTCTCCACCACGAGTTTCCTTGAGGGAGAGCGGGCCGGCGTGAGATGGGATGCCGTATATATGTTCAAAGCCCGGGAACGTGATGTCCAAGGCAATGCTCTCTGGCCCACGAGGCTTGGAGTCGGTGTTTCCACCGAAGGTCTCATCCCACCAAGTGCTCTCATCTTCGCCCTTGGACTCCTCCTCTTTCTTCTCCTCTGGTGTCTCCTCGGGCTTTGCTTCCTCGCTTGCCTCACCTTCCTTCTTCTCTGGTTCTGGTTCTGGCTCTGGCTTCTCGACCTTGGCCCTCCAGTGCTCCACGTTCAGTAGGCCGCGGTCGTTGAACTTGATCTGGCTGTATCCGTCGCGCTTGAAATCGATAGAGAAGGGAGAAAGCTTGATGACGGCCTCAAAGTTGGAGGACGGGCCGTATTTGACTGTGGTTTGCGTCTTGTCCTCAAAATCGACCTTGGCCTCCTTGTCCAAAGCCAATCCGCCGACAATGACCCATTGTTCGGCCTCGTTGTATCTTTCCTTCCTCGCCTTGCTGTCATGGCGCAGCTCGATCTCATTATTCTGCCTCTTCTCCTCGTCGACAGTAACACGGGCGGTCCCCGACTCCTGGAACGAGACGGTAATGGGCAGCCGGACGGTGTCGCCGTTGTCGTTGATGGTCTTCAGAATAACGGCCCGGAATTGGCCGTCTTTGAATGACCTGGACTCGGGCGGGATGTTGTAAGGGGATTCCCACGCGTTGGAAAGAGCGTGGTCCGCAAAGGCTCGGTTGCGCTTACAGAAGCCTGACTGGTCGCACTTCTTGAAGTCATGCTCCTTCACCGAGACTTGGGTCTGTTAGGCTTGCCCAAGCAGAGAGGATCGGAAGATGAGACACCTACCTGCCGGCGTCAAGAGTGTGGAAAAGGCAGACAAGAGACAGAGGGATGCTGCTGTCCATCGCCCGGACAGGGGGCTCGAAAGGAGCATCTCGAGAGAAGCCCTTCGCTACGCGAGTTGCACAGAAGGGGAAGAAGGGAAAGCGACGCCTAGAGCGGTGTTGTGCTCATCAAGAATACCTCCGAGGCGGTGGAGATGCCCTGGAAATGCAATTGTCGCTTCTATATCGTCTGGCAAGGTGTTTCGTGTGGGCAATTGGTTGTTGGTTGGTGTTGATGCTCAGCGGGAGGGGCCGAGACTCAGAGGCTATTAAGGTAAGCTGTCCCCAGACCATTCTTAAAGCTCCCCCAAACAGGTTTGGCCACCTTTCCCCCTGAAGGAACACGGCACATGGAAGGCACGCCGCACGCCGCACGCCGCACCAGTTGGCATCTGCGCCTTTCAGCCGGGAATCGCGATTGGCGCATAACAGCCACTTGCAGCATAAATTAACCTTGCTCATGTTTTGTCTGTGATGAAGTGCGATGGAACCCAATGGTGCCCCAAAACGACGCCAAAATCAACCACACAGGAGTTGGTTGACCGCTTCTTTGGCATTCTTTGTTGACACTGCCTGATTGCTTCGCTGTGCATATAGTGGGTGATGGCCGATGAATGCGAGTTACAGTAAGCAATGGGCCCAAGTTTTGTGTCAATTGGAAACTGGAACATTAGCTATTTACAAGAGTCATTATTACCGGGCAGGTATTGAGCTGCTCTTGTCTTCCGGGATGCTAATAAATAATTTGGGCTTCTCGTCCTGATCAAAAAAGCCAAACAGCCCGCTTCCATCGTCAGAAGGCCACCTTTCAACTTTATTATCATACCTTGAAAACTGAGCTGTACCAGCCACGACGAATTCACACGACTACAGTAATACTCTATATTTACCAGTCATACCTGCAATCATGTTCGAAGGCTCATCGACAGCGAGGCCAGGGAGGCCCGAAGAAAAGATCAACCCAGCTTTCGATGTCTGGAAGAGGAAGAGCGGGCCACCAGCACCAGGGCCGCAAGGGCTGGAGGAGCAGCAGCGGAAAAGCAACCAACGAGAGCCCAGGACACAGGCACGAAAATGGGCCCCACTCGTAACATTTCTTGTGGGCGCAGTGTGCGGGACACTTTTGACCCTCCTCTTCTGCTCCCATCCCACCTTCTCCCGACAACTCAGCTCTCCCAACGATCCTCCTCTCTTCCAACTCTCCAACCCGCCGACTCTCCAAGAACCACCAGCTCCTCTTCAAGACTCTGTCAAAGCAGAAAATCCCACCAAAATGTCTACCACCGAGCAAACGTAAGAATGAGCCGCTGCCCTTAGCCCTTAGAAATTTCTACCCCTCCATTACCCCGCCATCGTCTTTTTTCGCAGCTCGAGGCACCCCCACCGCTTGCCCGTCAGGTTGCCATGGACTGACCTAAACTCGACGATAGCTTCATTGCCATCAAGCCCGATGGTGTCCAGGTATGTTATATACTCCCCGCAAGCAGCTTTCCTGCATCTGAGTAACGAACGCTAACCATACTGCAGCGTGGACTTGTCGGCCCCATCATCTCCCGCTTCGAGACCCGAGGGTACGCAGATTGGGCGCGGATTCTTTGATACACGTATAATGGTTTTGCTGATAGTTTGACACAGCTTCAAGCTGGTTGCCATCAAGCTAGTCACCCCCGGCCAGGAGCACCTTGAGGCCCACTGTATGTTCTACCATGCTTCTTCTCAATTAGAAGCTACATGTTACTGACCGCCTTGCAGATGCCGACCTCAAGGAGAAGTCTTTCTTCCCCGGCCTGATCAAATGTACGTCTCCTAATACGCCGTACCCCTGGGATCTTGCTGACTTGTGCGATAGACATGAACAGCGGCCCCATCTGCGCCATGATTTGGGAGGGTCTCGATGCCGTCAAGACTGGTCGCTGTAAGTTCCATGCCACCATGTCGCCACAAAGCTTGAGTTGCTAACGGTGTTGTGCTCCTAGCCATCCTCGGTGCTACCAACCCCCTGGCCTCGGCCCCGGGCACCATCCGCGGGTTAGTCCACACTCCTCCCCCACCCAATCAAACTCCTTAGAACATGGTCAACACTTCCTCTTGCCGTAGCTATTCTTACTGACTCTAATCGAACCATCACAGAGACTACGCTCTCCAGACCGGCCGCAACATCTGCCACGGATCTGACAGCGTCGAGAACGCCAAGAAGGAGATTGCTCTCTGGTTCAAGGAGGGCGAGCAGGTCAGCTGGAAGTCTGCTCTTGAGAGCTGGACCTACGAGTAAATTTTTACTCGCCGTATATGATTAGGAGAAACGGGAAAGGGCACTCGATATCCATTTTGACCACCATGGTTTGCATATAACAATAAAGACGTGCCTTTGCCATCAACTTGAATCAACATGACTGAACTTGACAAACTAAAAAAATTCAGGGGTAACCCCTATTTTATTTTGCGTATGGGTAAACAACTGGGTCGCTCTTTGCCAAAGGATAATCCCTCCCACCTAATCACTTACGCCTCGCATTCTTCCTAGGACGCCTCCTCTGAGACCGTGAAGGCAGTTGAAATACTATTTGTCGTAGGTTCCGTTCTCAGGAAGCACTTCCAGCTGACAAGTCAGTAGGCATATTAACTGATATATGCAGACATAAAGAGCTCTCAATGAAGGGATATAGCTCTTCGTTTCTTGACTCTCTATGACAATACAGGTAGCTACGTAGGCATCTCTTATTAGGGCCTAAAAGCTAGCCTTGAGGGGCTCCGTCTCTTTTTGAGAGGCATCCTCAGCCTTTTCCATAGCCGATGGCGCCCTTGGCGCCTCGGCCGCCTCCTCGTTGATGGAGGGCGATTCAACGGACTTCGCGGTCGAAAGCTCGGCGGGTTTGCTAGGAGCAGACACAGGAGTAGGCACAATACCCTTGTTCGTCCACAGGTTCAACATGCTTTCGACTTGCGGGCCCCAGACCGCCTCTCCCTTCATGAGCTCTGTATACTCTAGGCAGTTAGGTCCGCCTAGAACAAATTCACCCTGCCGAGTCCGGGCGAGCTCGGCCATCATGGCGCCACAGCCCAGCTTCTCGCCCACATCGTGGCATAAGCTGCGGACATAGAAGCCTGATGTCACTGTCATGCGAATTCTGGCGGCCGGAGGTCCTTTGCCCTCCCACGGCGGGGGGGTGTTCAGCGCCGGCGGCGGGGGTATGAGATTCGAGCCTTTGCCGACGGGTGGTAGGTCGCCAAGCGCCCCCGACATCAGGGGTTCTGCATTCTCTGCGCGCTCAACCTTCTTTCGCTTGGGTGAGGGTCCGTTCTCACGAACGAGCTCATCGACGCGCTCTTCCGCCTCGCGCTTCGTGCTCTGATAGTTAGCCAGCGCCTTCGTCTCCTCTTCCTGTTGTTCCGGAGTCAATGTTTGGGATTCCTCATCACCAGCGCTCTGCTTTTTCGCTACGCGCCACACCGAGTCGACGAGGTTCTTCTCGGCTTGTTCTGCTTCGTCAGTGGGCCACCGGTGGTTGTGCGTGCCGGGCTCATACCATTCGACAAGCTCGAGCTCGGTGACATCGACATCTCTGGTGGCAATTTCTCGGGGAATTGGCTTGCCCTCGCGCGCGTACTCGTACAGTGGTTTGCCCTCCATCTTCAATGCGGAGTAGAGCGGAGGCATCTGCTTGTATTTTCCGCGAAAGCCCTCCAACGCCTTCTCGACCAGGGGTTGGGTAATGTCGTCGTATTGGCCCTTCTTGATGATCTTGCCCACGCGGTCATATGTGTCGGTGCTCGCGCCGAACAGGACGACCGTCTCGTAGGTCTTGGTGCAGGTCAGGAAGTTCTGCAGCGACTTGGTGCCCTTCCCGACGCCTAGAATCAGGACGCCTGTAGCCAGGGGGTCGAGAGTGCCGCCATGCCCAATCTTTACTTGGGTGTCTCGCTTGTTCCTGCCCCGCCGGTTCTTCTGAAACTTGTTCTCCTTGTCGCGAAGCTCCTTTTCTTGCTTGAGGAGAGGCGCGAAAAGTGTGGATGGGTTGAAATAGGTCTGGCAGTCTCGAATCACTTGGGCAGAGCTCATACCAATAGGCTTGTTGATGCCTGTCGCATCGGTTAGCTGTCATATTTCTCTGTAGGCCATACGAGGGACAAGGAATGAGGATGCTCGAGCGACATACCGAAGACGCCCTCGACGATCTTGTTGTTCGCCATCCCGAGAAATTTCCTGGCGATCATGTGCGACTACCGAGAGTTGATTATGGATCAAGCAGGAGTTCCCAGCGAACAAAAGACTGAGGAGAAATCGGGAAAGACTTGGAGATTGAATCACTGGCGCAAAAAAAAAAAAAAAAAAAAAGGGTTGCGCAAGGTTCTCTTCTCACGGTTCTTTGGCGCGTCAATCCCGGGTTGACAGACAGCGCTGCGATCATCCCGAAATTTTGTCCATTGGGGGGACGGCAGGGGGGGTAGATGTGACTGAAGGCCCCTGTTCTTTTTTGGCTTATCGGACAACCCAAAAGTCCTTATCGGTTGGAGCACAATCCGAGTGTGGGGTAAAGCGTGATGTCGTGGAAAACCCCTGCAGCCTCAAGCCCCGCCTTGACCATTCGTAACCCTGTTGCTGCGCGTTACCGGTCGCGTGTTTCTAGAGTTCCTGTCTAAAGTGCGCGACACCCGCACAGGCATCGAGTTTACGGATTCTTTGAAACCCAAAGTCACGGACATGCCCATGTCGCATATCATTTGAAGATATTGGGCATTTTTAGTTTTCTCAACTGCGAGATTATTTACGCTAATTTTCTTGCTCTTGGTTTTCCCCCTCGTTCTGTCCGACAACGGGGTCACCAGTCATCACAAAGAATTGCGCGACAGGCGAAGAAGCGACTTGGGCGAGGCGACGGCGCCGACAACGACCACGATGGCGGGCAGACGGCGGAGAACGTCAAACTCGACGGTCGCCACTATCGACGATGATCACCACCGCTGGTCAAAGGAAGGATCGATCCTCAAACCGGCGCCGCCAGACATGGCAGACGATATCAAGCCATGCTACGTCTTGCAGGATGCGGTTATATACAAAAAGGATGGGCGCACCTTGGCAAACCCGTTGTTGGTTCATATTGAGGGACCCCTGACCATTCGCGGAAATCTAGAGATTGACAGCGACGATGACGAGATTCGTGACAATCGTAAGCCCTCACCTTCTCCGTTGTGCCATCCAAACGTGCTGATAAAATCCCTAGTGGTGAAGCCGACTGCAAAACCAGCCTACATCGAGATATCGAATTCGGAGCGATATTCCATCGGCTATGACCCTCTTACCCTCTGGGTTTCGGGGGCGGCTGGTTGGTTCGAGATTATTCCCTCGCCCAAATACCAGGCCATGTACGCCCAGATCCGAGAGGCGATTGCGTTATACTACGAGATATTTGGCATCTACGACGCATACGCACAAGCATGCGCGGAAAAGAAGAAAAAGAAGTGCAAAAAGGCCCCCCCGCCAACTCTGGACGAGATATTCTTCAAGGTTAGCCTTCCTACCCACCCGCTAGTTTTGAATCCTGCAGTGCTAACACTGCTCAGTATGCCGTCGCTGTTGGGGATGGCGTTGTCAGGCACGAAGTGGAAGCACGGTGCCACAAGTGGGCAGAGTTTCTGAAAGCGCATTTCCCAAAAGAATTCGAATTGAACTGGGAAGAGACTCTCTTTGCCAAGTGGATGCACGAGTCACATCCCGTATGTCCCCGTCACTTATCAGACATGATCATAGCTCACATTGAGGTGTAGGACGTGAAGGATAAGATCGCCAAATCAGCAGCCGGATTGTTGGCTCAACCGCTTCCTGCGACTGAGGCCATCACCACCGTCTCGGCTAACAATGTCCCTCGTGAATCATCTTTGCCAGCCCGGTCTAGCAGCAAGGCTGGTAGGAAAGGAAGACAAGGAAGTACCGATAACGATGTCGAAATGAGGGACTTTGCCACAAGCCGGTCGCGCAGCCCACAACCTAACGCCCTGGATAAAGGAAAAGCCAAGGCGAAACCCGAAACCCCCGTACCCCTTCCAGCTAGATACCAGATGGTGAATGCCATGCCATCTCCAGTTATAAAAGAGTCATCCCCGTCGGAGCCTTCGGCAGAACCCGCCCCCGAATCCGGCATTGACAGGCTGGCGGCTGTTATGCAGGCCATCTTGTCAGAAGTCGACCCCAAGAAGGTCCAACCCAAAACAATTCACACCACCTTGTACCTTCGGTGCAAGATAAAGAAGTATAATTACCCCGCCGAGATCACAAGGTACTATGCAAAACCGCTGTTGCCGCGTTTGGGTCCGGAATGGAAGGATACGCCATTCTATAACTACTTGAAGCAGGTCTCACAGGAGCCCTATCAACCCCCAGAGTTAATCAAGATCGAGGAGATGCCAGACCAGCTGGTGCGACGCCAGAAAAAGCCACCCACCCATGCTACCTCATCAAAGGCACTGCCTCCAACTATGAATCTCAAAGCCATATCCAGGGGCTCGGCGCCAGGCTTTGAAGACGACGACGAGGAGGAGGATGATGATCACCCACCCTCTAAAAAACAACTGCAGCCTCCCGGTCGTAGATCCGGAAAGGGTGCCAGTCTCCGTTTATCGTCTAGTTCAAAGAAACGGCCTGCCCAGAAGCTCGACGACGAGGATGAAGATAGTGGAAGCCGACGCGGCCGCAAGGCTCTGAAGACAAGACATTCGGTCAGTGATGAGGACATGGATGAGGCGAGTGGGTCAAGTGATCGGGACAGCCTCGACGAGGAGAACAACAATGACAATCACGCGGCCGGGATCCACATTCCCTTGCCCAAGGATGCTGTTCGGGTTGTTGTCCATGCCGAGAGGATTCCGACTATGTCGCCCTCTGGCCCCAACGGAACATGGACCTGCGACCAACACGGCTGTGGCTATGTGGTCCGCTCTGCAGAAGACCATGCTGCTCAGGAACTCATCGCAAAACATTTCAGAGACCACGAGGCACAGATGGAGAAGGTCAACCTGGCTATGGAAGAAAGCCGCGGCCACATGCCTATCAAGTATGCATATTTCCACCCTGTTCTGATAATCATTCATTTTTCTTCCGTTGAGGATTGCTGGTGCTCGCAGTCTTGAACCACGTACTCATGATTCCCTCCTGTTCAGCTACTCGCTCGCCTTTCTACTTGTCGGGACGGGATTGCTGGCTTACTCTTGGTTCTGAACCAGGGCTCTCAGTGTTTCCCCCGGTTTCTTTGTAACAAGTTTGATTCGGTTTTGCCTCTTTATTTCGGGGTACGTTTGTTAACCAATTCTCGCTTTGGCAGCCATCTTCTCGACAAAATCCAAAAACTTGGGCAAAAGGCCATCGACAAGAAACGCGGGACCCTGAATGGCCAACCGCTCGCTACTCCTATCAAACGACGCTTGATTGTCTAACTAATATGGGGGGGGGGGGTTAAAGAAGGTTACTCGGATTTTGTCTTGTTATCATTTTCTTTACTTGAGCTTATTATATCTACCGTAGGTGAGGATGATACCCCGGCCGGGATCTTTGCATGGAGTCAGTCAATCAGTAAGTCGGACTCAAATGGAACAGAGGAGGAAGAAGAAGAAGAAGAAGCGAAACATGGTCATCATCAATTTGGGCGTTTTGGGGAGGTGTGTGGGATGGGGTTTTGCGGCGGTTGGGTCGGGTGATGTTAAGTTTACTGTGCACCTTAGTCTAGGTTTGTATTGCAATAAAACGGAAGCATTTATTAGAAAAAGGCAGAGGTTTTTTTTTTTTTAAACTGACTGCCTGGTGGGTAAGGTAGGTATGTTGACAGGCTATTGCGCAAACATGCCGGGGGAATCGAGCCAAGAAACGCTATAGTGCTCACATTTCGTTTATCTAAATATGATGGGGTCTTGATATCAGCAAAGCTTGTTTGTTCAATGCAGGGTATATCAAGGCCAATGTATCTCAAAGCGGGTTGGTTTTATAAACAGCTTATTGAAGATACCGACGAAAACCAACCCTCCTCCCTCCCTCCCAGACGCCAGTCTATCTATGACTGTGTCGTTCATTATATGTCTATATACTTAGCAAGCCACCCACATGAACCCCCGTCATAATTAGTATCTCCAGAATCTCTCTCTCTCAACTCCTCACCGCCCTGACAACCTCTTCTCGACATGCCTAAACGGGACATACAGCACCGCGGACACGACAAAGGCCAATTCAAACCCGATATCCCCCGTCGTCTTTGCAAACGGCCCTTGGTACCACGTCTGGTCCATACTGGGAATGACCAACCCGAAACTCAGCGCCGAGGCAGCCAGCGCCGCCACGCCCCAGGGGAGCAGATTCGCCGTGTCCCATGCCTCGGGATCATACGAGGCGCAGTCCCCCCTCCTGAAATACAAATGCTCGACGATGACGACGCCGAGAAACGCCGAGCACCAGTACCCGATGAGAGCGATGACGTTTTCGAGGTTGAGGAAGAAGTCGTCGGCGGCGCGGATGCTGACGGGAATCACGATGGCAGTCATGATGATGGCGAAGATGTACCGCGGGACGCGGACGAGGAACGGCGCGAGCAGCTGGAAGTTGAGCGTCACAGAGTAGGACGACCCGGCGAGGTTTCCGAGCAAGGTGAAGGCGAGGATGACGACAAGGAACTTGCCGAACCCGCCAGCTGGCTCGAGCATGGCGGCGAGCACCCCGCCTGCCATGTTGCTCTCGTACCCAGCGGACCAGGAGGGGACGTTGGTGACGGCTCCGCCGATGGCGGCGCCGAGCGTCATGAGGAGAATGGTAGGGGCTGCGAGGCCGAGGTAGGAGTAACAGAAGATTTTGGCTCTAGATATTTAGGCAACTGGTTAGCGAGAGAGAGATAATTTAGGAGATGAATTTGGGGAGGGGTAAGTTAGAACATACGAAGATGTGGTAGGCGCGAGGTACGTCGTAAAATCCGACGCCAAACAAGCCCACGGGATCATGTAGGAAGCAATAATCATGCCAAAGGAAAGCACCTCGCGTGGGGCGAGCGGCTCTTCAGGAGCTGTCTGCTGCTTGAGCCCCTCGCCGCCAGTCCCCACAGCGACAATGATGGCGATCAGGGCCGGGATCCAGGCATAGCGCTCGTACACGTGCAGCACGCGGTACCCGCAAAACGAGATGACCAGAGACATCAGACAAATGATGACAATGCCGACGTTGACGCTCACGCTTTCGTCCGCCACGGCCGAGAGGCACTGGCCGCCAACGACGGCGATGATGACGGAGAAGCCGATGAGCGTGGCCAGGTTGAGCAGGACGGGGATGGAGACGAGGTAGCGGCCAAAGCTATAGCGAGCTTGCACCATCTGCCGCATGCCAATCTTTGGGCCTAAAGTGGACAGGTACGCGGGTAACAGGGTGGTCAAGAGGGTGAAGAACAGGATGACGAGAGCGCTGTCCCTGAGACTGAGGCCGAATATAGGGCCTAGCATGCCGAACGTGATTCTGGACACCAGTGAGGTTTTCGTCTTTTTATATATTAGGAAGAAAAGGGTATAATGCTCACGGGAGAATATTGACATTCATACACCACCACAGTGTGAAAATGTTGATAGTCCGGGTCACCGTCCGCTCCTTGACCGGGATTGGTGCAATACCCCTTAACTCGACACGGCCAAATTCGGCGGCCTTTCGTAGGAAGGCACGGAGGGGTGCCCATCGCCCTTCACTGTGAACATCGCCAACTTCACCCTGCCGCGCTGTGAGACTGTCTTGAGGGGACAGCTTCTCACCCACCACCAGCTCGTTCTGAACTGACATGGTTGCTGGCTCTCTCGGAGTAAGAGGAGAAGTGAGAACGAAATTAAGACAGAGCTGGGCGGGTGAACTCTTGGTCTCAATGTCCCCTTTGCTACCTACACCTTGACTGAGTACGAAGATTTTGGAAAGAAGTAAAGCAAAAAAAAAAAAAAAAAAAAAAGTCTTCAACGCCCTATGCTCATAAAGCCGTCCCAAAGCGACTTTATTTCCTCTCGCGCCCTGTGACTCGGATGGGATCCTTGCTTGGCGTCGTTGTGAGTCGCAAGGGGGACAGGAGAAAAGGACTCAGTCGACCCACTCAAAGAGCAAGGTCAAGCAAGCGAGGGACGCTCGTATGTGAGGGGCGAAGGAAGGAAGACAAGGTCAACAGGAACCATCTAGGGTATGTTTGACCAAAAGAAAAAAAAGAAAAAAAATGGGGGTTAAGAAGTATGTACGTAATTCGAATCATGAAACCATTTACCATGAATTGTGTAAAGTAGACAGAGCAGGTAGGTATGTATTCATTCAGGAACGTCGAAGATAACAAAGTCTCAGAGACAAAAAAAAAAAACTTGGCAAACGCTCTTGCCTCACACTCAGACACACCCATCCACCACCACGCTTGACTTGGCATTGGGTAGATAAAAAGACATTGAGAGAAACGGTCAATACCTACTAGGGGACATGATAAAAGACAAACAAAAAATCACACGATAATACTCGCTTGAAACAACCCATACTTGGCGTCGCTACGTAAAGAAAACAATATAACCAACCTGGCATACTAGACTAGTACCTTGAGGTATTTCTTTTACCATCAGCGGACCACGGCATTTACCGGCCATGTAGATAGAACTAGTTGCCCCGCGGAGACCGTTGGATCGTTGGTGGGCACTGATCGATCAGCAGGGGACGATGCAGGAGAAGGTCGGGCGAATATGGCCCGAATTGGGAACTGCCGGCATGTACTAGTTCCAGCAGAGACCAAAGGAAAATCAGCTAGTTCTAGGAGGAGCGAAAGAAAAGAACGATCTTGAAGTTTTGTAATTGGTATTTTTGTGCAATTTTGGGGGGCGTGTACCCTCCTCTCACCGTCTGTCCTAAGTCGAGAATATGTCTCTGATGTTTGGTTGCACCGCACCGATGTGGGTTGTGTTGTAGTGAGCGGGTGGTGGCCAAAGTGGGTGAGCTCTGCGAGACAATTGAGGCCTGTATTGTTGAGGGTTGAATGCAGCGCAAAAAAAAAGCACAAAAAAAAAAGACGAAGGGAAAAGATGTCAATAAAAAACATGAGATATGTGTAATGTCGGACGTAGCAATTGCGTCTGATTGTTGTCTCCAATGTTATATGCATGTACGTTGCCTGCCGGGACCTTGCCGTTATGGTACCCAAGCCATGTGCTGCTCGACCACTGGTATTCCTTACACCGCATTGTGCCTGGACAACTTAAAAAGCATGCCAGTCCAAGGAAATAATGGCAACGGATATCTTGTGTTATCCATGCCATTGTATTGCTACACCTATACATTCTAGTCCCGACAGTGGCCAATCTACCTACCTATCTAGGCAGTAGCTTCCACCTCGAATCCGGGTATGCATCTACCCAGAAAATGGGTAAAGAAGAGGAAGGGATGTAGATGTTTATGTCTTCACAACCCATCCCTCCCCTTTCCTCGGGGCTAGAATAAATACGGGTATCAGGATGCTCTACCTACCCTCGACCAAAAATCCAGGTTCCCGGCTCATAGCCAAGCGGTTAGGTGACACATCTAGGATCTGGTGGGTAGCCGCCACATCATGGTCTGCCCGGATCGACCAAGAGAACAATGGGGATCATGGATCCGCCAGCTTCTCGTCCCTCTCTTTCCTCCTGGCTTTCCTGCTCCCCTGCTGCTCCAACATCTCGCGCCTCTCCTTCTTCCTCGCCGCCTTGTCAATGCTTCCGACAACCTTGACCTCGGCGCCGCAGGGGTATTTGGCTGCAGCCGCTGCTTCGTCCTCCTCGGTCCACTCTCTCGGGAGGATCGCAAAGACCAGATACGACGTGTGAGACTTGATTTCAGGCTCGCCACGCGTCACCAGTCGACCGTCCATCCAGGCCTGCGTGGAGGGCACCTCGCCATTCGCATCAGTCTGCTCGTTATCCACGGCGTTGGATTCACCGTTGACCTCCTCCTCGTCGACCAAGTCCATGTCCTCGCCAGTCCCCTTTGGCCGAGAGTGTTCTCTGAACCGGTCCTCAATCTCGGTCAGCCTAGTCAGGGCCTCTTCCACATCCTTGGCCGAGCAATTGACGCCTCTGTCGATAGGAAGGTGCAAGCCTACGCGGTCGCGAACGGTGTGAATTTTCCTGTTCGCAATTTCCACCATGTCGATATCCATCCAGCCCAGCCGCCGCATTGCTGAGACGGTTTTTGTTACCTGCTCGATGCAGGGGGAGAAGGTGCAGAGGTATGCGCTCTTCTTGGGGTTTAGCACCGATACCCACTCTTTGCTCTCCTCCGTGGCTTCAACGCCGGCCGGTGCTTGTTGGGGCTTCCGTCGCGACAGGTGGTGCAGCGCGTCCCAGGGCGCAGGAAGATCGAGAAAGATGGCGTCTGCCTCGGGGCTCTTTCCGTCAACGAGGAAGCCATCCTTGTAGACGTCTCGGTGCGTCAGGTGTACAATGCCTTCCAAGCCGTGATCCGAAAGCTCTTTCTTCATCTTGTGGTACCGCTGTTCATGGTACTCGAAACTGATGACCTTCCCTTTCCGCTTTGCCGCCGCAGTCGGATACCCATTGTAGATGGAGCGGGCCGCCGCGTGTGTGAAGCTGCCACTCCCGGCGCCAGCCTCAATTATTACCGCGCCGGGCCTGGCTCTTAACCGGTGGAGGATGTAGCTGTAGTCGGGGGTGTAGACGACCTGGGTTCGGTGGGGAAGGGACATTGTCCAGATCTCGGGGATGGGCGGCAGGATGTGGATGAAGCCGGTCGCTTCGCCCAGGGCTTTCTTGTCACCATTGACAGCAGCATCAGGGCGACTTGTGCTCTCGGTTTCGACATCGTTTTCGTTGGAGCCTGGTGTCTCGGGCCCCGCTTCGTCGTCCAACTCGCGCTTCCTCTTCTTCAAGGTGCGGCCGCGCGATCCTGTGTCGACCTTGGAGGCGCGGATCTGCGAGCCCCAGGGCATGCCGATCATGGTGGAGTGAGGGAAGGAGCCATAGCGCGTGTTAACGACGGCGCCCTCGGCGTACCCGTCGTGCTCTCCGGAAGGCCCCTGCAGGTAGACTGGTAGGAGGTTGTCGCGCGAGAGCTGCAGAATCGCAAGGGAATTCTCTTCAGTGCAGGGCCCCGGCTCCAGAAACGGAGAGACCTTGGGCACGGGCATTATCCCCGTCGACGCTATGGTTGTCGACATTTGCAGTGGGGGTAGAGGACTGTAAGATGCGGAATTGAAGATGAAGGTGGGCTGAATCCAATTGCTTCAACCGAGCCAAAGTAAAAAAAAAAAATTACTTATACAGGCCAAGGCTGCCTGCGGAGTTCAGCCACCTTCCGTCTGAGTGAGTGCGGGGAACAGCTTGTGGCTTAGGTGGGGAGATCTGTCTTGGCATATCTTGGCGGACACAAAGACAAGCTTTGCCAAGCCTACAGCCCGCCTTGGCGACGATTGTCGGGTCTCAAAGGAAGCTTCAGTTCGGACCACTACTTTGACATCGCTGTATCTACATAACTCCAGTCTGCATGGCTGCATATTCTTTGCCTGAAAAGCGACAAAACAAACGGCCACCCGACTATTTTTGGGTCTGAAATTTTCACTGTGCCGTTCTCACTTCTACCAACACAACACAAACACCTAGACTTGCCCCCCCTTGGCACACCGTGACTTGAGGGAGGATAATAAATGAGCGAGTTCTGCGACAGTTTGAGAAGCAATCTGCTGGCGGTGGTGGACATGTCGGCACACCTGACCCGACAAATCCACCCAGCCAAAGCTCTCTCTGATATTCCCCGCCCACCGAAAAAGAGGGGACGCGTAATCCTGTCCCTCGAATTGACTAGATCTAGCGCCTCCAGGTTGGCTAAATCCACCAACCAACCTGGGCATGAATGGGGCAGGGCGGCGGCACGCCCACCTTCTGAAGCCATTGGAGTTTGAAACATGGATAACACGAGCGGATGCACATGGATGATATGGGGTCTACTTGATCTGATCCGATACTAACATATAGTTGGTGCCTAGCGGGCGGATAATGAGCACAAGATCGACGATGAATTTCTCATACCAGTCCGGGAAGTAGTTGGCCATGCCGCTACCTAGCTAATTGTCAAAAACTTAGTTAAAATAACGCGGTAAATATGGGTAGATATACCTAGTAGGAAGCATAGGATGAATAATATTTACGTCACCGACTTGAAAACATCAGACATGATGAGACAACCCCTCCTCGCCGTATCCCGCTCCTCCATGCATGCATGTTATTTTTGGCAGGGGAGGAAGGGCTCAGAACTTCAGATCGACCAACATGCCCACTGTCCCATCTTTGATTGGCACAATTGGTAGCGAAATGTCAGGGATATGCGGGCGAGCGTGGAGGGGTTTCGGTAGCGTGAATGTGTCAGTAAGTCGTAAGTCCGGGCCGGGAAGTACTTATTTCACACTGCTTCTTTTCTATAAAGCACCCCCTCCTAACACTCTGAGAATCTTTTGAGGATCGTGATTCTACTTTAACTGCCACCAGTCAAACTACTTCACTTGCAACCTACAACAGACTCAACACACTCATCTTCAACTTCACAAATAAATCTTTCAAAATGGGTTTCTTCGACTTCGGTATGCCCCCCCCCCCCCCCCCCCCCCTCCCTCGCCCCGCCTTTCCCTCCTTTCCCCCCCGGTCTGAAAGAAAGACCACCAACTAACCTCCTATCTCACACAAACAGAGCAAGCCAAAGACGCCCGTGACGCCGTCTACGGCCAACAGCCCGACGAGTACACCGACGAACACCGGGCCAAGTTCTCGCACGAGTTCGTCGGCGGCGCCGCGGCCTTTGAGGCGATGCACTTGTGGGAGAAAGAGCAGCGCAAGGAGGGCAAGACGGTCAGCCATGGATTTGCCAAGGAGGCTCTTGCCGCTTTGGCGGGTGCCGAGGCCGATCGGTTGGTTGAGACCAAGGGACTCGACTTCGTGGACCGCGAGAAGGTCCGTCACCATGCCAAGAAGCAGGCCGAGGAGCTGTATGATCAGCAGTACGGTGGCCAGCAGGAGTATAGCACGTGAGTATTTTCTTCTCCGTGAGGTTTTGTGTGTGTGTGTATGAGAAGGAGAGCTAATTGAGGGGCAAAGTGATTATGACATCCACGAGTCGATGAGAGGCTACTAAGATGGCTAGGCCATCGAGCCACCCGGCCAGTAGAGAGCGTAACAGAGAGACATATGAACAGGGGCTTGCTTTTGTCATCAGTTCATATATTAGATAAATATATAGCAAAGATATGGCAACAAGGTCCATTCTCCCTGGCCATTTGGGCGGCAAATAGGCTCTCGCAAATCAGTCCTAGCAGCTACCCTTGATGCAAACGCGCATGCTATGCGAATTACAAATAAATGCAGGTGGAATAGAAGTGGTGCGGGCAAGGAAGTGATGGCTAAATGATTAAATTAGAAATGGGGATATTGGAAACAAGTACAAACTAGCTGAATAAAAAGACAAAATTAGCTAAAGTCATCATCGTCATCATCACCCCACCCAGAGCCATCGTAGCCCCCTGAGGATTTGCCCCATCCGCTGCTGCCGCCGCCGCCTGATGAAGCAACAGTGGTGCCGCCCGGACGACTATGATTAGGAGACGATAAAGCCCCTGGAGAGCTTTCGGGTGGCTTGTTTTCCATCTTCTGCGATCGTTCGGCGAAACTGGCCGTGTTGGACTTGCTGTTACCACTACCCCCTCCAGCTGCAACAACCACTGTATTCTGACCAAACAGCGGCCCGCCACTGACAAATCTCGCGGCTTGCTGCTGCTGGCTCATTCGATTTTGATTGGTCTGTTGGGGCTGCTGGGGCCGGCCTTGTTGGGATTGGGGTTGTTGTTGTTGCTGAGGGCCCATCTGGTTTTGAGAACCATTAGACTGCTGGGCTTGTCTATACTGGCTATTCTGGGGGTGCTGTTCCTGGCCCAGCAAACCCGTGGGCGGCTGCCCGCTCGCATTCGCAACCGGCACGGTTGGACGTTGCTGCTGCTGAAGTTGCTGCTGCTGCTGTTGTTGTTGTTGTTGTTGTTGCTGTTGCTGTTGCTGCTGCTGTCTCGGATCGGGCCTCTGCATACCGGGAGGCGCTTGCTGCAAATGAGGCGGCGGTTGGGTATAAGGCTGCTGTACTCCTTGCTGCTGTGGCTGCTGGCCCATTTGGTTCTGTTGCTGTACTTGCTGCTGATACCTCGAATCAGGCCTCTGCATACCAAGAGGTGCCTGCTGCGAAGGGGGTGGCGGCTGGTATTGCTGCAGTTGCTGTGCACCTTGCTGCTGGGGCCGTTGTGCCGCCTGATTCTGTTGCTGCGCTCCCTGCTGTTGCCTCGGATCGGGTCTCTGCATACCAGGAGGAGGCTGCTGCGGATTTGTCGAATATCCCAGTCGCGGTGCCCCCGCCTGCTGGCCACCCATCCCGTACATCTGTGAGCCTCCGACCTGTGGATTTCCAAACTGGCCGTTCTGGCTAGGCGGCTTTCCTTGTTGCATCTGCGGATGTGAAGCCACGGGGTGAAGTTGTTGTGGCATCACGGGTCCTGGATTGGCGCCTCCCATTCCAGAGACTGGGCTTTGGGTACCATCGTTTCTCAACAGCTTGACGAACCAACCCCCGCTGTTCTTCGCCGGCGCAGCGCTCTGAGGAGACTGCACAGCCTGTGGACCAACCCACGTCTGATTTGTCTGAGTTACCGGTGGCCCACCAACTGGTTGCTGTGGACGCACTTGAGCGCTCTGTTGTACCATCATCCCAGGCGGCATTCCCGACGGATGCGTATGTCCACCTGGCAGAGGAGCCGTACCTTGCCGAGGGGCTGATGGCTGCTGAGTGGTTCCTGGGTGCTGTGGCATTGAGTTCTGGAATGCCCCCGGCCGCTGTGACTGCCCTGTGTTTGTATATATGCCAGAAGGAGGTGACTGGACAAGGTGCGGAGGCAATGGATGCAACTGAGGCGGTGCCGTAGGCAGTCTTGGCGGAATGCTTGTCGGGACCTGGCCTGCGCTAACGGACATCGATGAGGACCGTCCCGGGGAATGCATAGGTATGTTGTTGGGAGAAGCAGTGGGCGCTGACTGCGGCTGCATTGGTCTTGACTGCATCAATTGTTGCGGTTGTGGCGGCATAGGTTGCCTTCCCACCTGCCCTGGATTAGAGACGGTCGGCTGCCTTGAAGCAGGGTTGGAAGTCATGTTCGGGTTCGGGCCTTGCTGGGCAACAAATAACTGTTGCGGCGGTGTGTGATTAAATTGTCCGCTCTGTTGTTGAGTGACAGGCCGTGGTGGAGCTGCGGTGGTCGGTTGGGCTTGAGGATGTTGCTGGCTTGGTGCTGGGTGACCTTGATTCTGATAATACTGCTGATGAGGAAGAGGCTGTTGAGGGCTCTGTTGATGGGAAATAGGGGCTGCTTGTGGGGGGGCGGATGCTTGACTAGCCCAGGCCGGATTCGGAGGTCCTTGTTGAATATGCTGATAGGTGTATACTGGTTGGGCATTGGCGCTCTGTCGTGATTGCCCCAGGGGTGCAACAGAGAGTGCAGGCTGAGTGCCAGCATTCGACGGCCTTCCGACTGATTGGGTCTGGGTAGATGAGACCGGCCTTTGGGAATTTGGGGTCACAGACGCGGGCCTCCGCTGATCAAATACTACGGGATGGGACGTCAAGGGGCCTTGCAGGGGCAACGGTTGACCCGCGGACGTCTGGCCTTGAACTGGGAAGGAACTTGCTCTCATTACGGGTATTTGTCCTGGCGCAGGCCTTTGCGGGACAGTTCCAGTTCCGTGTTGAAGCACAATTCCTAGGCCTTGTGCTGGCGATGGCCCAGAAGAGGGCGGCGATGGAATAATAGGCGGCGACTGAACAGGCGTAGGCGAGATTTGGATTTGGCCCGGGGCCGTTTGTGCCAAAGGTTCAGGCTTGCCAGGCGACTGCTGAACGTTGAAGTATGACGCCATTGAGACAACAGATGGGGAGTTTCGATGAAGAGAGGGAGATGAAACCCGCGAAACCGGGCTCTGACTTTGAACGCTCGGTGGATGCGGAGCTTGAGGTCCAGGCGGTGGCGTTGCCGGGACCTCCGGGTGCGGTCCATGAGAGGAGACGCTCGTGGAAACATGGCTAGAGGTTATAGGAGGGGGGTGAGGCGATCCCGAGACTGAGTTTTGTACTTGGTTGGTTCCTGTTGGTTGGAGGGAAACCTTTGTCGCTGGGCGTAGTGGGAGAACCTGCACCTTAGACTCAGGAGACTTCCCCTTTGGCGATGGCCGATTTGACACGTCTGGGGTATTCTGTTCAATCTGTTGGTTCTGACTGACCGCCCCAGGACGGCTTTGTGGGAGCCCAGATGATGTTTGATTCTGAGAGCCTTGTTTGATATCTCGACGGACATCTACAACCTGACTTTGCGCCTCACTTTGTGCTTTCCGCAGTCTCTCAATCGGCGACGGTGTCGTTGATGCTGCTGAAATGGACGACCCGGGCCTGACTTCGGATGTCTGCGAAGAGACACCAGATTGAAGGGCCGGCTGAATGGGATGAACCGGCTTTGTATTCAACACAGCTGGGGGTTGATGCTCAGCAGCTCTCTGCTGGAAAGAGCGTGCTTGTTGACTGGGTACCTGAGTAGAAGTGTCGGGTGCGCTATTGTTATGACGCACAACCGGCGAGGGAGATTGGTTTGGCAAGTCTACAGGCTTGTTCTGATCTGGGCGTGCTTGGGATTGATCATTGCTGGGCTGCATGCTCCCGTGAGGAGTATGCATCTCGAAAGACTTTTGCAATGAAGGCTCTTGCGAAGCCCCAGATCCAGCCGAAACTGGAGGTCCCATGGGAGGAGATGCACCTTGCAGGCCAGAATTGCTCCCGGATACCGGCAACTTGCGGCTTATTTTAAGTGGCTCCGGTAGGTCAGGGCTTCGGGCCGGAATATGGGTCGAATAACCGTGGAGCCCCGGCGCGATTGGCTCTTCTCGTGACGCTGGGAAATTTCCCTGGGGTAGGGGGGCGGTTTGGCTGGCTTGATGTGGTTCCAAAGGCGTTGCTGTGTTGGGTAATGCCGCTGGTGCACTTGGTATCGAACGCGGCATCTGTGGGCGGACTCCCATATAAGGGAGCGCAGGAAGGTCGGCCGGGAGGGTGCTTGTTCTTGTAATTCCCTGCCGCGGATAGTCGTCCGCTACTGGCGGCGCTGTACCGTTGAATACATGCCCGTGTCTGGCTTCGGCCGAAGGCCCGGCTGGACCGCCAACTCCCGCTGGCGGGGCACGATAAGGCCTGTAGGTATGATAGCCCTTCTGAGATTGACCCAATTGGTCATATGACATAGACTGGGTGAGATTGTGACGACCATGGGCGGGCTGAAGGACAGAAGGAGTATGAGCCATTACAGTCGAGCTTGACTGAGCGGACGGTGGGGGCTGATGGACGGGATCAGAGATGCTCTCATGTCGCGCTCCGGGTTCCACAACTTTCGGCTTCTCATCCTCCTGAACATCCTCCAAAGGCCGTTTAGGAGGCAATCGCGGTGGTTGCGCAGCAGTGGACGCCTCCAATGGCGGCCATCCAGTTGGCGGCGCTCCTATAGAGTCCCTCTTTGACCCGGTACTATCTTGGGCCTCAACAGCTGGGAATTGATTCATGACAACTGAGCTCCTTTTGACCTCGTTTTCCCCGGCGACATGTCGCGATGGGTTATATGGCTGGTAGTTCCCGCTATTTTGTGGCTGTACGGGCCCGGAAACTGGCCGAGACGTCAAACCTTGCGATCCAGAGGGTTGATGTTCTGGCCTCTGAGGCGACAGAACCTTTTGCTCGACTTCCATCCCAGGTCTGTGGCGCTCTACAGGGTTTGGGTAGGCCGGTAGTTCGGCGGGCGCCATGTCGAAGGCATTTGTATAGGACACAGGCTGGGCCGGCTCATACATGAATTCATGGGTCGGCAGCTCGACGGGAGGTGGGTGTAGCTCTTCTTGGCACTGGGCCGTCATTTCACTGGGAAGTTCGGCCATGAAGCCAACTGGAGAATAGAAAGTCTGCCGCTCATCAAGACGGGGTTTGGGCGGAGGCTGTGAATCCCCAATTTCAACAGGAGAATCGCGAGCAACGGCAGCGGCTATCACATTGTCCAGCACTGGAGTGGCAGTGGCAGGCTGGCTATTGCCAGTATGGGGGGTGTTTTCAGAGCTTGTGACGGGTGAAAGCGCACTCTGTTTTTTGGGCGATGCTTTGCTGCTCCCCAGACCTGAGTCGGGCTCATCCTCCTCAGGCAATGGGGATATATCGGTATAAGCGCCAGGGCCCATGTACATGAAACTGTCAGGCTGGAGCCAGAATGGAGTGCCGTTGTCGTCGGGGTCGATCAAGGTGGCCGAAGTGGATGCTGAAGTAGATCCATTTCTTCGCCTATTCCCATGCGCCTTCGAGTTCCCTTCGCCAACGACGCTCCTCCTCTTGACTTGATGCTGACTCTCCAGCTTCTCCTCGGGCGCAAGATCGGGAGGGGCGGCCCCCAAGTCGAACTCGGGGAACTCGTCGCCGGGCTTTGGGAATGAGAACTGGATGAGGCCAGTCGGCTTGAAGCGATAGAACCAGCGGGTACCATCGTAATCCCACTCCCAATTCTCGGGGAGAGAGGCCATGTCGGCTTCGCTCCAGTCGTGATGGAATCGCAGGAAAGTTGAGGTATGCAGAGGGCTAACTCTCGTCGAAGGGCGCAGAGCCTTGCTGGGGTTGGTTGGAGTTCGAAGCCAGCACAGTGGAGGCCGTCGTGGGGGTGGGCGTCGAGCGGGGAAACAAGGACTGGGACTGAGACTCGTCGATGTTCAAGAGGCGTAAATTGGCGATATCACCATGCGCTGGTGAGTAGCCAGCTCGCCGCGACGGGGAAACAATTGAAGAGAGGCGTGTCGATGACAACAGATTGCGGCGCAAAAATAAAACATAAAAAAAATAATAGCACTGGCACAGCAGCACCGTATCACACAATGAACTAACGCGCGCTTGGAAGCCTGAAGGCTGTTTTGAGCCCTTGTTCTTCGAACGTGCGGCTGAACGCTATAGGACAGGGGCCCAATTAGAGGCAGCATATTCCGCCATGGCGTGCAACCTTGGACAGGTGTGTGACAAAGCTGTGCCCAACCAAACAGTGCCAAACCCGAACCCAAGCTGTGAGAGGCTCAAAAGTTGGATATCGCGAACTCTGTGTCCGGCGGAGTAGGAGATGCAGCCAGTGGGAGCCTCGATGGTCTCAGGATTGGGCGCCTGAAATTTCACGATAAGACCATCAACGATTGACAGGGACGGTGACCTTGGGCTATGGCAGAATTGGATGTAGGTTCGACGAGTTGACGATAGAAGATCAGAATTGCAGTGGGTTTGGCCCCAGCCACATAAGAAGGGATTCAAGATTCCAGGATGATCGTAGGTAGCAACATGGAGCTTAAATCCCAACTTTTCTGCCCATGTCAAGATGGAAGGCGGGAGAATGCACGCCAGGCGCGCCTTCCATCAGACGGAATGCCCCCGCACTCCTTATTCCGGCTCACAACTCCACAAATTAGAAGGTTGCTGTCAACGACGTAATAGATGGGCACCTTTCTATCTTCAAGTTCAAGCAGGTGCTTCAATAAGCGGTGTCCCTGGTTCCCCCTTTTTTTCTCAAGAGTGAGACAAACAGACAAGGAAGCGCCATCGATTGGGTTCCTGTGCATATCACTGTACCGTGTTGCAGGCCCAGCTTTCCTTCATCCATGCCACCCACACCTTTGGCTGTTTTGATGTGGCCAGAAACACCATCTCTCATGCCACAACCTACGTTATTTTCTACTCCAGAAATCAGTTGAAAAAAGTTGTTCATCTCACTTTTTGCGCATGGCAAGGGGGCATGGGACTGAGGACCCGCTAGTGACGTCATGCTACATTGCGCTAAAGAGGGACCCTGTGCTGATCAGATACGGTTTTACTCTACACAACTTCGAGATCAACAACTCCCAAGTCTCTCCTATGTACAGATAGTATCAAGTTCTGGTAGCACCAAGGAAAACCATCATATTCCGCATTACGGTCTGCGGCTTGCCGTTTTCCCGAGCTTCTGTAGGGGAATCAGTAGAGTACAATGATTCCTCTCCCCCCCTCTCCCCCCCCCTCTGGAAGCACAGGAGTATGGGGATGTGGCATGCTGGCAGCCGCTCATCAGTCACATCTGTCCCTGAACTCTCAACCCCACACCTGTTGACATTTAAGATCATCTGGTGTTCCGGTTCCGTTGACCGTTTTAGATGTGAAGTTGTGTCAGGCAAAGCAAGACCGGTGAACCTTAACGTCCTCCTGCTCCATCTCAGCCAAAATTTTGGTACCTCCCGCAGTCTGGAAGGTGCCAACTTCGCAGTTACCTACAAGCCCCACCGCTCGGTATCCCTTGCTCTTGCCTATTTGCTTCACATATTAAACTGGAGGCCAGGTACCTAGGTAGGTAAGGTATACAATTGCGAGACTCTGAAGTGATAAAAACGGGCCCATCTTGCCGCCTTCTTCCTTTGCTTGGCCTGTTACCCAATAATCCAGACCATTTTCTCTTACCACCTACGCCGGACTAAGGTGTATTAGTTGAACACTGGGGTCTGGCCAAGCGAAGATCGGGAACCCGTCTTGCCGCCTTCCAGAAAAGAATGGTTCGGCCGATGCTATCTCATCACTGGGCAGCCAGCTAACGAGCGCGGGTTTCGAGATGCAAGGTTTGGGCGCAGGCTGTTTCCATTTGCCCGTGCATGTTGTGGGTCAAGCTGCCGATCCATAACCATTATGAATATCGGATGAGGTTTCTTCCAGTGAAGTACAAAATCAGGGACCACAATTTTGGGCTGTTCCCTTTTTTCGCCTTTGGCCCCTTTGCGAAACCTCTCCGCTCACCACCAGCCCTACCTCTCTGTCCGTTCTATACCGCCTTGCAATGGCTTCTCCGGCATCATCACCGCCGCGCCAACGCCCAACGTTAACTGTCCAGGTGCCATCATACATCGACGAACCCCTGGCCGAAGAACATGCAAACCCAAAGCTCGATCCTTCTCATCTGGGACCAGATATTTCGACCTTGAGTCCTTCAGAGACGAGGGAGGCAGCCAATAGACTCAATGACGACTTGGAGCTCCTCCGCGCCGAGCGTGTTGTGTCCCATCAGGAGCATGAAGAGTCGGGAGGCCGAGCCAGGCCGAGAAACAGAAGCCCTTCAGAGCACGATGGTGACGCTTTCAATTCACCAACTCCTGCCAATCCCGCTCTGTCCTCGCCCCAAAAGACAACATGGCTCACAAGACTCTGGGCTTCGTTGAGAAAATTTCCTCGCGTATTGCGCTACATTCTCTACTCGATTCCGCCCGCCATTCTCATCTTGGTACCCGTTTTCCTGGACCTGTTCGCCGACGACCAAAACACGGAGCCTGTGGGGGGCGACGGCGATGTGAAACTTCTTTGGTTTGGCATCTGGCTCGAGGTGGTTTGGCTCACCTTTTGGGCGGCGAGAATCGTTACGTCGATCATGCCAATTGTGGTTGCCTTCATTGCCGACACTGTTGGATCCAGCAATCATAAGAAGTGGAAGGATATTGGCAGACAACTCGAATTCCCCACGGCCGTGTTCCTCTGGCTGCTGGCCGTATTGGTATCATACCATCCCATTCTTGATAACCACCGAGATCCCCTCCATGATCCCGACGCGAGTGCCCCCGAAATTGCCTGGATCGGGATCGTCTTCAAAGTCATCATTGCCTTGTTCTCTTTAGCGGCGTTGAACTTTGTAGAAAAGATCCTAATCCAGTGGATTGCGGGATCTTTTCATCTCCGCACATATTCTCACCGAATCCGAGAGAACCAGATGCAGATTGGGTTCTTGGTTTGTTTGTACACGTACGCCAAAAATCGACTTGAGTCTCAGGACCCCATGTGGGATTCTTCTGGTGGCGGTGGAGGAGCAAGATATTCCTCCTCCGGGAGCCGGACGCCAATGAAGGCAATTCAGACCAATGCTCGGCAAGCCTGGAGTAAGGTTGGGAATGCTGCAAATCGCATGGCCGGAGACTTCACTGGCAGGAAGATTCTTAAGGGCAACCATCCCCGAAAGGTGGTCCTCGAGCTGCTCCGCAACACAGCATCTAGCTATACGCTTGCGCGAGTCTTTTATCGCAGCTTTGTCGGGCCTGAGAAATCTACCATCACAACGGAGGATCTGCAGCCAGCCTTTGCATCGACAGACGAAGCCGAATGTTGCTTTGGAGTATTTGACAAAGACTTAAATGGAGACATTTCCATGGAGGAGCTCGAAATGGTGTGCAACGAAATACACCTGGAGAAGAAGGCCATTGCGGCATCTCTGAAGGATCTTGATTCTGTCATCAAGAAGCTCGACGAAGTCTTCATGTTTATCATCATAGTCATCGTCATCATCATCTTCATTAGCATCATCTCAAACTCGGCAGCCGCTGCTCTGACGTCTACGGGCACAGTCATTCTGGGCTTGTCGTGGCTGCTCCAAGCCACAGCTCAAGAGTTTCTCCAGGCATGTTGTGGTTGCTGAGCCTTTCATACCCCTGCCACAGTTTCCCTTCAACCCAATATCTCTCGGCTGTTGCTAACCGCATTTTAGTCTATTATTTTTGTCTTCGTCAAGCACCCATTTGATGTTGGCGATCGTGTTACCATATATGGCAACACCGGGTCAATGATGAAAGGCGACGATTACTATGTGCTGGAAGTCTCACTCCTGTACACCGAATTCAAGAAGATGGAGGGTCACGTGGTGCAGGCTCCAAACTCTCTGCTGAACACGCTCTTTATTCTCAACCAGAGACGTAGTCAAGGATTAGCAGACCCGGTCAACCTGAAGCTCCGTTTCGGTACAACAGAGACGCAAATAGAAGAGTTGAAGGCTCGTATGCTGGAGTTCTGTCTACAGAACAGGCGAGACTACGCTCCTCGCATTATCTCGGAGGTTCAGACGATTGACGAGGTATACAGCATTACGATGAATGTCATCTTCTTCCACAAGAGCAACTTCCAGAACGAGCTACTCCGCCTCACCAGGCACAACAAGTTTGCGGTGGAGCTCATGCGCCAGATGTGCGACATGGGCCTGGAAGGGCCTCGTGTTGTGCAGCCTGGAGGTATGCGTGATATGCCTCTTTACTGGTCTCATGTTCAACCCCCTCCCGCATACCAGACTTCGAGCACGAAGATATCGGAAGTTCCTCTTCCGCAACCAATGTCCAGCCCAAGTCCAACTCCCCAGCGACGAAGGACAAACAGCAGAGCAACAGTGGTGGAATCAGGGATGGATTTCCAGGATGTGTATCAGCACCGGCGGCAGGATGGCGGCATCACCAGGCTGGCTTCCATCAGCCAGTCTCCAAGGGAAGAAGAGCACGCAACTGGCCCTAGCACTCGCATGGATGAGCGGATGGAGAAGATGCAAAGCAGAGATAGCGAATCAACGCGGCGAAGAGGATGGGGACGTCCTTCAAGTCGGTCAAATGCCACTGCGAGCTCGATCAGCAATGCTGTATGATGTCGACGCAAGGTATTAGGGGGGGAGGATGCATGCATGATATTTAGCATTGGTAAAAGTATAGCAGTAGCCCGTCTGGGGGTGGGATTTTGCAGACAGGGTTAGAAATTATGTATCTTTGGAATGAAAAACGCTTTTATTCTAATAACCGCTGTTGAACCTCACTTACACATGTTCTCCCCAAGGAGAGTGGATACAAAAAAGGCAAGCAGGCAAAAAACATACAACACCAGGGATTCGCTGGTGGTCACCCACCCAACTACTAGTCTGGCCCTCATAAAGATTATCGAAAAGGCTCAAGGAGGCAGAACATGGCAGAACCTGGGAGCCAAAAACAGAGAGTCACAAGTCCCCCAAAAAGATTGTACAGATGGGACCTGTGTGCTTGACGGGGCTATTTTGTTCACGCCTTGTTGTAGTCTGTGTGTTGCCGTCGAGACTTTTGTTTTCTGACTGGGCGGCTGCGCTGATGGCTGGCCTCGAAGTCATGCTACTAAGTAAACTTGGGACAAGGGGGAGGAATTGAGCTGCTAATGTCACGTTGCAAACTTTAGGACTCAAGCATAAACTGGTGGGGGTGCCAATAATGACCGTCGACTAAGGATAAAGGTATCTATGCGAAGAGGGATATTGCTATAAAGAGTGAATCGTGACGAGGTGAAGAAACCTATCTTAAGGATCTCTAGCTGTTAAACTTGATCAAATATCAGATATTATATGCCTCTTTGTTGAACATCTCCTTTGGTCATGACGAGAATAATTGGAGCTTTTAAAGTTCCTACAATACGCTCAACTGCCTTCAAAGCTCGCAGCCGATATAAAATATGTTTTCTTCACGGCTAGGGAAGAGGAGGAGGGTTGCCAATGGGCACAAAAAGGTCGTATAGTTGGACCCGATGGCTGAGCGCGTTGTGTGTTTGTCACCAAGCCAAGAAGCTCTGTCCAGCCAGTAGGCGTGACCGAGAACCAGTGGAAGCGGCCGTCGTCTAGGAAGCCACCAGTGCGGACAGAGAAGATTGGCCCGTATGCGTTTGTCGCGTAGTTGGGTCGTTCAGCTTCGCCGAAGGGTCGGCGATGAAGGGCCCATAAGTCTCACCTCCGAGAATTCTCTCCAGAATTTGCACATATGACATGGTCTCGAGGCTGTCATAGGCGGCGTTCCACAGTCTCTCGGACGTGGAAAGGGCAGGTGTCGGTTTCTCTGTGGATTCGGTCACGGGCAGAGCGGGAGCAGCGCTTGGGATACCACGGCTAGGTGGTGATTGTCGGCGACCCCCGTATCCGTACCAGGTCGGGCCGCTTATGTGGCTGCGGCAGACGGGAAGGGAGGAGCATATGGCTCTATCGCGATGGTAGAAGGCGCCTTCGATCCTGGTTATTCTCATGATCAGAGGGCCGTGTATCTGCCGGAGAATGTGAGTTTCAAAAGGGCTAGTGACTCGGTATGTTGCTCAGGCTATACACAGGCCCTGTCACCACCCGCGAGCCAGAGCTACTCTATAATAGGTGACATACGGAATAATTTAGAAATTAACGAAATAATTCGCAATCGCTGGAATTGACCTAAGGGTATAAAACAACCTGCCCTCCCACACCCTTCCTATGGCACGCTATGAAAGAAAGAGGAGAGAATAAGAGGTTGGAATAAATATCCGAGAGCCAAGCACAGCAAAGATCGCTACAAGAACAAGCAACGGAATAAAAACCCCGGCCTGTAAAGTTATTAACATATCAACCCCGGGATCGCAACCGCCTAAAGCGTGATGCCCATAGCTCCATTATCAAACAGCCTTGCCACGGTCTTCCTACAAGTCGGCGCCCTTCTCAAGCAGTCTTGCTATAGTCTTTTTGTAACATCGCCATGATCGCCTCGTTACCTATAGCTGCGGCCGCCTGGAGCGCCGTGCCGTAATGTCCACCCTGTATGTTAATGTCGGCGCCCCTATCGAGAAGTGTCGCCACGATCGCCTCGTTACCTTTAGCTGCGGCCGCCTGGAGCGCCGTGCCGTAATTTTCACCCTGTATGTTGACGTCGGCGCCCCCCTCGAGAAGCGTCGCCACGATCGCCTCGTTACCTTTAGCTGCGGCCGCCTGGAGCGCCGTGCCGTAATGTCCACCCTGTATGTTGACGTCGGCGTCCCTCTCGAGAAGCGTCGCCACGATCGCCTCGTTACCTTTAGCTGCGGCCGCCTGGAGCGCCGTGCCGTAATTTTCACCCTGTATGTTGACGTCGGCGCCCCCCTCGAGAAGCGTCGCCACGATCGCCTCGTTACCTCTAGCTGCGGCCGCCTGGAGCGCCGTGCCGTATTGTCCACCCTGTATGTTGACGTTGGCGCCCTCCTCAAGTAGGATCCTCACGACGTTACTATATCCATGAGCCGCTGACATATATATCAAACTACTTCCTTCAATACATCTCGTATTGGATTTCCCATCGAAGCCACCTTGAAACAGCCTTAATCGCTCCCAGATATCATGATTCTCGTTTAGCCACCGTACAAACTTAGCCTGCCTGTCATATCCTGACGCTGCTTCAACGTGATAGAAAATATACTTCGACGCATATTCTAAGAACGGATAGCGGAGTGTAAGTTCCCACGCTTCCTCTTTGTTGTTCGGTGGCGGCAGTGTATCCATCATAATATACGACATACAGCAGGCTCGCAAACGATCGTGGGTGGTGCCAATGGGATTCGACTTAAGTGCCATGTCTAGGGTCTGGAGTCGCTGGTTCCGGAGGAGGAAGTCGTTAACAGATTCGTGGATAAACTGCACTGTCTCTGTTGTGCCTTTCCGCACCTCGATGAGCCCTCGCGAAGAGTTGGTGATGCGCCGCCGAATGTCGTCAGGTGTTATCCTTGATCGATCCCATGCTCCTAGGCTACCATCACTTGTACCGGCCAGCATGGCGTGGTATAGCTCTTCTGGTCTAAGTGGCCGTTTCGCAAACAAGACCCACTGTAGCATTAAGACGGTTTCGTGCTTATCGGGATTGTCTTTGCTAAGGATCGTCCAAAACAGTTTGTCGAGGTCATCAGGCACCTCACGCAACTTTTTGTGCATTGCCTCGACCTTACCCTCGTCATATGCTTTGTTCAACATTGAAACGACAAGCACGACCCACAAGAAGATACCGGACGCTTTTTCGAGCACGCGCTCCTCAATCTCCTCATCCATCCTCCTCAACTTGTCGTGGAAATATATGGCGATGTCTTTCTTATGCTTTTCTGTCGCCTCCATAACCAGTTTTTCGTGCTTTGCCATGCTGATATGTGGATAATGGCGGCTTGACAGACAGATGTTGAGAGTAGTTTTGGCACTAGTGGCTTTGACACTGAGCTCTTCGAGGAATTCCACAACGTCTCGCACATGAGGCTCGCTGCATTCGTCCAACGCATCGACAAGAAGGACGAGCGGCTTAGGCTGACGGCGCTGTATCTCCGAGAGGAGGAAGTCTTTTAATTCTGACCCCCGCCACTTACACTTCCCTGGTTGATACATTTGTAATTTATTGCGGAAGGTAAGAATAAAGCGCTCGTATATAGATGTTTCTTTGTCGAGTAGTTGCCATACCAGCGAGCGTAGCATGCCGAGAGGTGTCTTCTCGAAGCGGTGACCTCGGGCGTTGAAGAAGTGTGCCGCAATAATGTGGCCGTGAAGAATCTCGTGGCAGTGGTTCAACGTATGCTTCATCAACGTCGACTTTCCCGTCCCGGGGTTTCCCTTAATCCAAAGCACACCATTATGTGCTGCAAGGTTGGCACGGTCGCGCCACTGTCGAAATTCAGTGGTGTCAAAGAACCAGTCGCAGGTCTGGGGATGAGCAGAGGCGATACCACGCCGGCGGGCGTCGATGTTAAGAAAAATGAGGGACTGTAGACAGGCTGCTCTTTGTTAACTTCAAGGCTATGTAAAAGCTATTAGAAACGACAAAGCTAACCTTGTTTCTCCTTTATGCGGGTCTGTTCTTCATTGTAACCAGGCGGAGCAGCTACGGGGTATTAGCGTAGGTTTAGGTCCGGCTAGGTAGTCCACCTTACAAGAATAAAGTTTGTTGATAATAACTTGCTTCCCGCTGGCGGAGATATATTGTCCGCCAGTGTGGCTGTTGCTGCTGTACTGATGTCCCGGGCCGGTACTAACGTTCATGTAGCCAGGACCGTTATTGCTGAAAGAACCCGACGTAGCGCAGGCCTCCGCGGGCAGAGACATTGTGGGGCCTCTGCTGCAGGGATCCTGCCCAGGAAGCAGAAAGGACCTCAGTTGTTTCGATGCTGGAGGTGCGAAAACATCCAGATTCTGATTCCCCTCACTTCCTGACCAGCCAATAAAAAGTTGCGGTGCATGGAAGCATAGATAGTTGGTGCCTCGGGAGCAAAGACACATTTGGCGGGATTACCCATACCATGCCATGCGATGGCACTTGACGTACCAGCTCGTGCTTGTCATCCCATATGTTCTGGTAGGTCGGTACCTTCATTCTACAACACTTTCTGGCCGGCGCCGTCAGTATCACGCTGATAGACGGGCACACCCCCAAGCCCCTTCGCCCAACCACTTCCACCCACCTTTCAGCAGGTGCCGGGCACTTCGCATGACGACACTCGGTCTCTCGATATGTTTTTGCTGCATCCCGCCGGGAGACGAAATTCTCCCCTCGGAGCTAACGCCGAGGCGAAGGTGGGTCTTGCTCCAAAGACTGCCTCCACATCCACAGTCCTTACTCATCCGGTGCGTAATAAGATGGCCCTACAGACTGCCCCGCCCTGTGGGGAAGTAGTCTGTGAGGCGACCATGAACATTGTTGACATGGACGAGCAATTTAGAGCTCCCCTTTGGAATAGCGAGTAGACGGGGTACGGTGACAAGTCAAGAAGAATTCAATTACACGGGGCTAATTCATAGAGAGCATGAGTGCAAAATACACCACCGGCGACAAGAGAGCGTCAGGTTGTTAGTGGTTATGGTTGGACTCAGATCAGACAAGGGTCAGAGAGGCAGACAGCTGCGTCCTATCGTGGAGAACCAGCAGCCAATCCCACTCACTTGTCAATTCATGCTAACATTTGCGGGTGCTGTGTGCGATTTCCTGGAAGGAAGAATCTATTCTAAAGATGGCAACGACAGCCTGGCCACCAATATGTCCGTTACCCCTCAACAGCCGTTTAGGTGATGGGCAAAGCCGGCGTCGCAACCCAAGGTGCCCCAGGCGGCCACAGTTGAGGGCTACGAGATAATCGTAGCGACGCTTCTCGAGGAGGGCGCTGACGTCCACGCACAGGGCGGATACTACATCATGGCAGCTCCAGAGCTTTATGTCAGAAAGGGAGGTCTTGGCAAGCGACAAAGCCACCCCGCGGGCGATCGCTCCGGCGGGTCTGCTCGATTGCCCCATCAGTCGTTGCTTCGAACGGGGCTACCGCAAGGGCCCACAATCCGGTCATTATGGGCAAAGTCTAATCCGTACTGTAATGGAGGCATCTTGAGCTTAAAGTGAGGAGAGCGCGATTGATCTGAAAAAGATTCTACAGGTGTCGGCGTCGGCGGGCGGGATGTTGTCTAATAAATATACTCACACCCCTGCAATCGCGCAACCGCTTCAGACTTTTCCGGCAACCTCGTGGCTCAAGACAGCTTCCGCTATCAGTACCGCCTTTGGCTATGAGAGTAAACGTGCCGATACCTTCTCGGCCAGCCTCGGATTCTTGGCGTTTCGAATCCAAACAAGGCAATCAGCAGGAGTCCGGCCAGGTAGCACTGCGGACAGCGCGAATTGCCGCCTTGCCCGCTACCTAGGCGGTCGTGGAGGAGGCATGTGGAGCCCATGGACGGGAGCATTGAACTGGCCGCCGGAGCTATCGTTGTTGTTGTTGTTGTTGTTGTTGTACTGAGGTCCCGAACCCGTGTTGACGTTCATGTAACCAGCTCCGTGGTTGTGAAAAATATTCCGCAACGGTTCGTCTCCTCGAAAGGGTTCCTTCTCATTAAGAACAGGGGAGTTTGACTCAGTTCCCCCACCTACTAGCACATGCAACAACACCTCCTTTGCGTACGCCGCCGCCGTTGCTGCGGCATAGTTTTGCCATTTCTTGTTCTTGTGTGAATCCGCATAGTCGCAGATGCCCCGGATCACCAGACCCTGGGTATCGCTCATGACGCCGGCGGATTCCATTTCAAAGCAGATGACTCCGTACTTGTCGTGGAGTTCATTCCGCTTCGCACTCGAAATGACAAGAGCATTCGCTGAGCCGATAGTGCCATAATGGATGACGGGCGAGTCCGTGTCCCGCTCGGCGAGGCTGCCTCGATCCTCCCGTCGCTTTGATCGTGTCACGTCGCAAAGCCCCATACAGAGCCTCCGGCTGTCCGAGTGACGGTAGCTGTCCTCGAAAAGACGGTCATGCTCGGCCCCGGGATCTTCGAACTCTTGCCGCGACCTCACATGCAGGCGTCCTCGCAAACCACGCAGAAATTGCGGGATGCTGCTTCCTGACAGCATCGTATGGGCGGCTCGGAGATTGTTTACCGCTGTTAGCAGAGCCGAAGACGGATGAAGCGTATGCTCGGTGACGCTCAGTTTGTTCTTGTCCTCCCATGCACCGAATTCGTAATGTACCACTCCCCCTTTTCCCCACTGCGGGATGCTGACGACGACGTCGCCCAACGTAATTTGCTGCTGCATATCGGCACCATAGCAGGGCACCCCTCCTGCTATCCCAACTACGAGGACGTGTTTGATGTTCCGAAACGAGCGGCGCATGTTGGCGAGTACGGTGGCAGCCAGGTGGGTGCCGATCGTCGGACAAACGGCCATCACGACGCAGTGGCCACCTATGCGTCCCACGTGGTAGAGAGTGTCGTCTTCGGGGACTTGTTGTGTCATATGTCCCTCCAGCATTCCGATGGCAGCAGTGAGTTCCAATGCCATCGGAGCAATCCATCCGACAGTACACCGAGCAGCATCAGGTGCGGAGGCCATAGTGAGGAGCGTTACTGTACTAAGAAGCTCGGGTTCATCGTACACTACAGCTTTGTGAATTCGAGGTAAGCTTCGGGTCACAGACCAAGTGTCAAACCAAGGACTGAGGAAGGAAATGTGGGCTTGTTTACCCAAAAAATTGTTCTTGTTGTGAGGGATGTAGCAAGTTACGTTATGCCACACAAGTTGCTCAAGTGCTGATTGGTGATAAGAGTTTGACAATTCGGCGATGGAAACGTCTGGTGGGAAATGTTTTGACCTGCCGGGGCGCCGTAGGGTAGCCTGAAGTAGCAAGAGCAGATTCCGCTGCACCAAGGTTGGGTGGTGATAGTGAAATTCTTCAGGCGGAGTGCCGGGGCCGATTCATTCAGCTGCCATAGCCATCAGGCACAAAGTGGCGCAGCCAGCATAAATGCTGCCTTTACTGTTAGGCGTCTTTGGTGAAGATGAGGCTCAACTAATCAGAATATGGCAACGAATTGCCAGGCGCCAACGCCAAGGCAGACGCCGAGCCTGCCTTTTGAGCCTCCAGAAGCTAGACTCTTAAACTGTTCCACATATCGATTGCACACTTCGCACTCAAAGTGCCTCGGATTCAGGAAACGTATTTCGAAAAAAATCTAGCCATGGACAAAGTCGAAACTCTGGAGATAGGTAAGCGTCTCGAAACCTCGGCCCCCCAACATCTTGGTCAACGTTGATGTGGAAGTTACTCCAGTTGGCAATGGCTGGCAGGTGAGGACTACGACATGGGATGACATCCTGCAGGTGAGCATGCCAGAATCGTATCGCAATCTATCCTACTAAATATATCGTAGAATCGTCATCGCCCGCAAGCACAGCTCATGTACGTCGGGGAGACTGAATATGGGTACATGATGACTCTGACAAAACTTGCAGCTTTGCATCACTGAGAGCAGTAGCGGATGCCCCGGACATGCTTCGGGGGCGCATATTGAGTGAATTCGGAGTTCCGCCGCTTCTGCTTAGCCGAGTATGTCTTGAGTCGAATGGCTTCTCGGGCTGCGAACCTGTTCTTGACGGCGATGGCAACCTTGCCCGGTATAGTACGTTTAGACACAATCCGTGACATTTAGAGCTTTTTTTTTTAAAAATTTCCTTTAACACGCTCAGATTACTGGTGTCGCTTCGTCATTAAGCAAACGAGCGAGAGATTACAACCCAAACACAGCTTCATCCGACACCCAGCGTGGCAGAAGCGGCATCTTGAAAGTGCCCTCCTGTCGAACTTAAGCTTCCCAACCCATGGCCCAGCGTCGATTCGACATGGCTGGGAATGGTACGAGATGGGATTTTTCATCCAGTGGACGCCTCCTTTCAACACGACAATACTATGCTTCGATCTTCCCCGCCCATTCCAGATCTCAGTTCAGTCAGCGTTGATGTCCAACGGCAACAAGATCGAGTTCTCTGATCCATACGCTGTCTTCGCAACCATCCTCTGCCAGCTGGTTTCCCTCTATGGTAACTCGGTCTGGTCAATACGGAATCATATTTGCCATTGGGAGGCGGTACACATCCGTATACCAACCATATCATGTCCCTACGCTAGCTGACCAAGTTTGCCACAGGAGCGTCAACAAGCGCCCGATTATCCCCTGTTACACGAGATCTCGAGGCATGCAATCCACGTTAGCGAGACGTTGGCAGTCGCAATAGAGTCTGTCAAAGACTTTCAGCAACAGCATCGAGACTTCAAAGCCGTGCATACTCGAAGCAAAAATGCCTGGCGCAAGATTCAAAATCCCCTCCAATTCCCGCTGCGTCTGCTTGACGGCCTTCTCTCGCGAGCCGAGTCGAATAAATCGCGGATGCAAAACGAGATTCTGTTGGTAAGTTGCTACTAGTCTCACGGTGAGCAATAATCGGAAGGCAGATATCTATTTATTGAGTTTTAGTTCAGGATATCTGGCACAGCGACCACATCAGATAGGATATATGTCGTCCAGTTACCGTGCCCCCCCCCCCCCCCAAGACGCTGTGAATCGCACATACTCGTGCATCCGGGGGGCGGGTGATGAGCTAACTAGAGCTATAGGCGTTCCACACCGCTGCGCAACGGGATAGCAAAATTCAAGTTCGAATAGGAGAAGAGGCAAAGAAGGAGGCCACTGCAATGAAAGCGATTGCGGTCATCACGATGACGTTCTTGCCTGCCACCTTCATCTCAGTAGGGCTGACCGATCTAATTAGTGAATATGCAACACCTTTGGCTAACGTTATCCTTGCAGTCGGTTTTCAGCACGCCATTTTTCCATTTGGAGCGAGCTCAAGATGGAGGGGAAGATGATTTTACGGTGTCCAGCCTGTTCTGGGTTTACTGGGTGCTCGCGGTCCCGTTCTCGCTGTTTGCGCTTGGCTTGTGGGTGTTCTGGGGTTGGAGGAAGAAGCAGGCGGCGAGGCCAGAGCGAACGCTTGGAAATCCTACTTCGAAGATAGAAACTACTGTATAGGCTAGTATGATTTGCATAGCGCTCGCAAACCGCCGCCCAACAGGACCCTCCACAGTTGCATTGAATACTTGAGAATAGCGTACGCCAATCGCGTAACCAGACCATTTCTCAGCCTACGGGGCAGACTCGGCGAGACCTAACGGGAGCGCTGATGCCTGACCAGCTAAACACGGTTCTCCTAAACAGCTAATGTTACTGGGAGAGTAAGCGGACCCCGTGGGAGTTAGGCATCACGGTGGGTGACGCTGCTGAGCAGGAAGCGCTGGAGGCTGAACACCGAGACAGTCCTGTCCTTCCAGAGACAACGATAATTAAAGCCTGGATCTTTTTGTTACAACTTGCAGCCGAATGGGTTAAGACAGACTGCAAGGTAGGACGCCTCGGGGGTTGCGGTGTTCAGAAGATTGTACGCGGGCGCAAGCTCTCTCAAACTCGGTGGTAATAGTCTCTGAGGCACAGTCGTAATTATGAGGACGGGCTGAACATTTTAGCCTTCAAAAACTTTTGGCCGCTACCAAAAAAAAAAAGTCACCCTTTTTAATTGTGAATTCCTCGGCCTATTTAAATAATGAAAGTACCGGATTATCATGCTGAAGATGGCCTTTCAAGCTGATTCTAATGGTATTGTTTTTATTATTCATAAAATATGTGCTGACCTTTTCCCAAGACCGGGCCTGGCAACGCCTTATCTCCGCCGCCCGAAGACACCGTCACACGTCCTTCTAAACGCATATTGACTGTACGCAGAATCACTCTTCTGATACAATATTTGAGCTTTACCATTATGCCTGGCTCGACAACGAAACCCTAGTAACCGGTCCAGGGGACAGACTGGACACAGCGGTACCCCTGCAACTCCAAATAACATTGAAGGAAAAGAGCCTCCGCCTCCACTGGTAGATCCACCGTCCAAAAGGGGGTTGGTTGGTTCACCCCTTTAAATCCAAAATGACCATACTCGTAGCCATGGCTTCCAACCTCTCAACCTTCAAGAGCCCACCCTCCAGCTTCCAGTTCACACTTCCCCACGGTGTGCTCTCTATGCCCTTAGCCCCCGGCACCGCTACCTCGACGGTTTGGTTGATATCGACATAGCCCCCATTCACCACCGAAACCAGCATCTTCTTCCCACCGACAACCCAATACGCCGCATCCACCACCTCCGTGCCCTTCACTATAACGGGAGTACGATGCGGTCTATCCCCACCAACCAGAAAATCCACCACAGGCGAGGTACTCACCACTTTGGCCATCTGACCATGCGCTACGCCGAGAATCTCCGAGGCAGGCCACAGCCACGACACGAATCCCTGGGCGCCATGGTTGATTGCTAGCGCGCTCATGACAAACTCTTCTTCCGCAGAGGGATCTCGCAGCCAGTAGTCTTCCCCGTGGAAACTCTGCGGGTTATGCGCTTTGGTCTTGGGCCACAGCCCGAGCCAGCGCTCATAGCGGGCGTAGTCGTCTAGTCGCGAGGGGATGTCTTGCACGTTGCCTTGGCAGTTGTCGCAGCCGCAGTCGCCGAGGGTGGTATTGCACGCCGTGTTCCATTTCGACCAGGTCGAGTTGATCCCGATTGGGTAGGCGTCTTCCATGATGAAGTCGCCGCCTGCGCTGTATTCGCCAAAGTAGTAGTTTTGGCAGTTTAGTGTGACGGCAACGGGGTGATAGGGGTCAAGTTGGCGGACTAGATCGCGGGTGAGGATAGGCGCGGAAAAGGGGTCTTGCCATCCGTCGGGTCTGAAGTGGTTGTCAGCTCCTTCACCCACTCTTTGTAGTAGGGGCGAGGGACATACTCGTCTGAGCCCCAGTACGAATAAATAGCCTCGGCATCTCTTGCCGCCAACACCTGCTCGCGGACATAGGTCAAGTTCTTGTACCCGTCGCGCAGGCTGTACATGAACTTCAGGTCAATCTTGTCCATGTAGGCGAACGCGAGGGCCGAATCGTGATAAGTGGTCAGCGTGGTCATGGAATTGAGGCCGAGGTCGGCGTAATGCTGGATCTCGCTGGTACTGTTGTTCCGGAGGAAGCCATCGTACGACGCGTAGAAACCATAAGGGAGCAGCGGTTGGAACTTATTCCCCGAGGCGGCATTCTTGAATAACAGACCGCCATTGAGGTTATCTAAGCGCGTCACGCTGCCTTTCTTCTTCTCGGGCAGATAGTACACAGAGCTCGCCGCCGTCCATGTTGGATGTCCGCCTTCTGGCGCGCCGTAGAGCACGAGCTTGATCGGCTCTAGACTCGGCTTCAGGCGTGACAAGTCAAAGCGGAAGACATTACCGGTCGAGTTTATGGCGACTGTATTTTGAACAAGAATGTCGTCGTTCTCGACCAAATTGATCGAGAAGATGAGCCTGTTCGCGCGGCCAGACGTCGAGTTGGACTTGGGCCATGGTTTGCCATAATATTGCGACAATTCGGCATTCACCACGATTTCACCCTCCTTCTCACTGTCCAGATACAAGCTGTACCGCGGCTGGAATTGCACATTAACGAGCGGCGCGCCGGCAACAGGCTTGGGAGCGACAGTCTGTCCTCCAGGATCAAAGCTCGAGTACCTGGACCAGGTCAGTCGCCGTCTCGACAATAGATGTCAATCCCCATGCAAGAGCTGCGGTGAAGACGACTTACCCATTCTCGTAGACCTTGCCACACCATCTCGGCCAATCGGTATGGGAGCCCGTCTGTTGGCAGTTGACGGCTGCTAACACGGCGGCCAGGAGCCAAAAGCCGGACCAGTGCATCCCTGCTCTGGTGTTGCGGTGCAACCAAAGTATGCCGTTCCGTGGCTCGATGTTTCGTTTCCACCGGCGGCCGGGGCGAGGGACGCTCTCTCTTATGAGTCGGCCACAATTGGCATTCGAGACCCGTCTGCAGTGCAGTGCCCAGCTCTCTTGTTGATTATTGCCTACATGAAGCAACTTTACCCGCACCTTCCGAGCGGGAGCCGCTAATCAGCCCGAGATGCTGTTCAACCGGGACAATGCGTCCTGCGGAGTAACCATTCTTGGGGCCGTTGATCTCTCTCTGTACTCCCCAAAAGAGGGAGGTAGTAATCCCCCCTCTTCTCCAACCTCCCTTGCTTGCAAAACCCGTCAGGTCCTATACTGGCGACTCCATGTTGGCCAGCACCACTCGATAGCCGTCAGGGTCCTCGAACGTCTTGCCACAACGATCCCAGTACGGATTGAAGCTGGCAACGGCGGGGAAGCCGTTCTGCTCCATTTGCGCCACGGCGCTGGCAAAGCTGGAGCGGTCCGGGAGGTAGAACACTAGGAGGTTGTCCTGTGTCGGAGCTCGGCCAGCGTCATGGCCACGGCTGTGTGTAAACTCCAGGTGGTAGCCGCCAGACCTGTTGCCCAGCATGACACCGTCGAAGCCTTCATGATCAGAGAAGCTGCCCAGCACGTCGAATCCCAAGCCGTTGCGATAGAAGCTTAGTAGCGCATCAATGTTGTTTGTGGAACGGGCAATGCGGAGGTGGGCGACAGCAAGCGCCATTGATTGCCTATGGATTCCCTGCTCCTTAACCTGGAATCTTTGGACTGAATTGAGTTGTAGGCTCGAGTTCTGACTTGGAATGGCTTGACACTGCCACCTGCAGTCACTTGTACAGTTCTAGCAAATGGAACAATGGACAAATAAATATAACGTGCGAACGGTAGTGGTCTTTGGAAATCAGGCGAATTACATCCCTGGTGGAAAACAATAGGTAAGTAGTTGGCAAACGATAAAGGGGAAAAGTCAGGGAACGGAATTGGAGGTTATCCCCAGCCAACCCTTCAGGTGCGTTAGCCCCTAAAGGCTCCAGCGGGAGCAAGCGTGGAAGATTCCCAGGTCAACATCCGAAAATAGAAGACAGGGGATGATAAATAACGGTTCCAATTGCGCGTACTCCGTTCGCCTACCGCACAAATCCGGACCTCTGAAGAGGGAGAGACCCTGCCCCATGCGGGGTGGAGTGGGGGAATGGGCCCTTGATTCAATTGAATTGCTCGGCTCTTGCCGAGCTCTCAACTTTTGATTGTTCCACTCACAGCTGCTTCTCTTGGTTTTTGTAGGGCGCAGATCCCCAAGCATACCTACCTAAGGTACATGTACTTACCTACCTTGAGCCGCGTCGCGCTACGACACCATGTCGACTTTCCCATCTGTTTGAATCACTGCCATCTGCACCACAGCTTCAGCATCGTTTGGCGCGTCGAAGACGATTTACAGAGGGAGAGATCCTGCGAAACTCGCGCCAATCGATGCCGCAACCATGGACGGAAGTCCAGCGACAGCAGGCTTGCCTGCGACCGTGGGACAATGGACCAAGTTCCTGTCTCACGCCGAGACCCAACGACTAGATCCCGACACCTTTGCCTCCTACCTGCCCATCTTGTACTCGAAGCACCGCTTGCCGCCAACCCTGATCGCCGAGCTGCTGCTGCGCCCGACAAAGAGCAACCAGGACACTCTCGATCCGCGCGTCCCCCAGTACTTGGAGGTCCTCCTCAAACAGAAGCTCGTCGATACGCCGTCGGTCTTGCGAGCCCTCTACAAGTACTCGACGCTGCATTCGCAAGCAGCGGTCGGCGCCGACGTGAATAATACTCTTAATAATGGAAGCGCCCAACAGAAGCCAAGGCCGGTGCGGTGGCGCAACTCGTATGCCTCCGAAGAGGTCATATTTTGGCGCCTGGCCAAGAGCCTGTCGCAAGGCAATGGCATCAAAGACGGCAGGGACGCGATTGAGGTGGTGCGGATAGTGGCCAGGTGGATGACCTTGTTTGCTGACGCGGCTGCCGTCTTCTCGAGGGACGCTTACGGCGCCATACACAGCTTACAGGCCAAGGATGACATGGAGAATTCACGCGGCGCCTTCAACCTTCTCGTCTTGGGCGTGGTCGAGAATCACACCGTGGTGTCGGTGTTGAGTCGGCCCGAGTCGAAAGGTGAGGGAACATTCAAATGCATCTCTCTTGCTAAGAGCTAGGCTGACATGTCTGTAGAAATACGCAAACAGCTTTCAAGAAGCCTTGAGGCTTTTCTTCCATCAGTAATGCAGTCGCCCTCAGAAGTAACAAACCGTCTAGAGCTATTTAGATCACAGACCCTCGCCAGCCTTGAGCCGGTGGACAAAAAAGACACCACGGTTTCCGCCATGGACAGCTACATGGACAACTTAATAGGCCTGGAAAACTTCCAGGTCCCAGAGATACCCATTATCAACTCACGTGCGGGCATGTACATTTATCTCAATGCAGCGGTTAGTCGCCCTATACCATACCATACCCTGTCCTGGCAGCATGCTAACGACCTGTAGCTTGTGGGAAGGCCACTGGTTGACGACTACGCTCTGTTTACATACCTACACAACAGATACCAGGTTTGTCTTGAATGGCGCAGTGAGCCCTGCCTGTTACCGTGCTCCGTGTTGACCGAGTAACTAGGGCGACATCCAAACAACGGCAGTACAGCTTATCATCGCATCCTTTGACGTCCTCGCAAACGCTGTCTTTCGCAACGAGGGCGCAAAGACCGGCCATTTGCTTAAATCGTATTTGGTCAACAAGGTACCCTTGATATTATGCTCACTTGCCGCGTCCTCGACCATGTATCCCTTCAATGCCGAATTATGCATCACAGAGGCGCTGGGTCAGGTGGACCCCAATGTGTTTCCAACCTTGTCCGGCATGTTCGACATACCTAGCACGAATGCGAGCTCGTCGTTCCAGGATTCAGTTCGTCAGGACTTTTGTTTCGCATGCCAGCTGCATGGCTTGCTCTCCCCGACGGCTATAGAGAGCCTTCTCGGAGATATAACGTATCAATCCCTGCCGGACGAGGGTCGCTATGTAAAAGATGCACTTGTGCAAGCCTCCCTCGATGATGTGGAAAGAGCACAGAAATTGATCGGGGAACTGGACAATGTGAACGGGAACGTGGGCGCTGCCGCGCGGGCCATTACAGAGGTATTCGCCACAGCATCATCATCTTCGTTCCAATGGCAAACTAACTCGGAAACTATAGGTGATTGGCAGTCTCTGTCGAAATAAGGAGACCATGAGTCTGAAACAACTGTGCAGTCAGCTGGCCAGCAAGCCTCTGTCTTTAGACATTTTACTTCTCTTTGATAAACCCCAAAAGATCGTACATCCGTTATGCGAGCTTCTAGACAATTGGGGTGGGTATGATGAGGAGCAAGGCGAGTACCAGCCTGTATATGAAGAGTTCGGCTCTATACTCCTCCTGCTGCTGGCCTTCGTATTCCGCTACAGCCTGACGACTGCCGACTTGGGCATCCGCTCTGCGGACTCGTTTGTTGGGAGGCTGCTGAGCCGAGGCTATCTCTGCCGGCCCTTGGAGGAGCTCAACGACCAGGAGAAGTCACATATGAATGGCTGGATCCATGGGCTGTTTGACAGCGAGGCTGGCGGCCTGGGAGACGAGCTCATGGCTTCGTGTCCTCCCCAGGACTTTTATCTGCTTATGCCAACGCTCTTCCACCATATCGTGCTAGCGCTGAGCACAGGCTACCTCACCGACGATATGCTAAAGGGTGGTCTTGAATGTAAGTCTTCCTACTCAACTTTTTTCTGCCACTGTTCTTACATCTAAGCTAGACTTGGTTGATATTCTTCTGTTACCGTCGCTGGTCCCCGCCCTCTTATTCCTGTCGAATCGTCTGTGGGCCGCTGAGCCTCAGGGACAGGCCGCCATCATCAAGATTCTCCAGCTCATCCTGACACCAAATTCAATATCCAGCGAGGCATCAGCATTGCTCTCCTCAGTCCTGAACATTGTCGCCAAACCTCTCGAGCACGCGCTGCGGTCATACCAACGACAAGACCCCAAGTCGCAATTAATTGAGCCCCTGCTGCGGTCTCTCAAGGAGAACCTTCCTGTGTCTCGGCGGACGGGAGGCACCGATCACAACGAGCTCGAATCCTGGACCAGCACGCATGCCGTGCCGGCCAATAATGCCGCCGGCATAACCACGAGTGGTGGCCTGTCGGCAGCCGTCCGGCACACGATTCAGAGCCTCGTTCAATGGGCCCAGCAGCCCCCGCACCACGGGATGCCCACCACGTACACGCACCGCCAGATGCTCGTCGCACTGAAGATGCTCGGCGCGCGCTATCTTCTTAACATCCTCCTTGAAGAGTTAAAGGCCTACACGGATTCCGGCAATGGCGGAGTTGCCTACGATGTCATCACGGCAATTGTTTGCGCCCCTGATGTCACCAACGAGGCCGGCACTTCAACTTCGGCCGGCACCGTGGTTCCGGACGAAACGGGCGCGTTTGGTGGTTCTGTACAAGCAGTCCAGCAGCAACGCCGGCTAAACCTCCGCGAGGCGCTCAAGGCCGAGGCCGACGACTGGAAGAGACTGCAGAAGACGGACCCCGGCATGGCTGAGACTGTGGTCCGTCTGCACCGCCGCGTTGAGGCCCAGATGGCACTCCCTCCGCCCCCGCCTGATCCGATCATGCAGGCTGGTGGTAGCCTGGGGTCTCTTGACGGCGTGGTCGGCGGCGACGACCTCGATAATGCCATCCACGCGGCCGCCCGCGCCGTGGTCGTAGATGCTGCTGCTGCCGCGGCAGCAGGAGTCGGCGTCGATGAGATGACGATCGATACCACGGGCTTGGACGCCTCGGTTGTCGATCTAAGCGACCTGGGGGCGCTAAACAGTGCGACAAATTCTGTGGGCGGAGGGCTGGATTTTGGAGGCGGTAATGATGATATCTTTAGCGGACTGACGGGTGGGCCGGACTTTTCGGCCGACTTTTCTAATTGGGACTCCATGGACCTGAGTTAGTGCGGTATCATGAACGTCTCAATTAGACGGACTGATGGGCGTTTCTTGGCTTAGGTCGCCATGAACTTGGCCTGTTGGGTGGGTAGAGTCTTGGGGTTGACTTTAAAAATGAAAGCGAAGGCGGACATTTAGAATTTTATTGTTGTTAGCAGCATTATTATACAATCATGGGTTGAAGCGGGTAGCGAAACAGAAAGCGAATCACTATAATGTGTAACCCTTTATTCTTTTGGTCACCGTACTTGGGGGTATCTTTGTTTTGTTTGACGGAGTTTTGCGTTTTCCTGACGATATTGCGTCCTCCACTTCGTGAGCCGATCGATGTCTATCTTGGGCCAAGGTCTACAGAAAGAATTGAGGAGCCATGGGGTTTGAACTCTCGACGTTGGTCATTTACGCTTACTTTTTTCTTCTCTATGGACGGGAGTTTGCCGTTGGACCTGCTTGCACCTGTACCTCTTTAATTCGCCTAGGATTTGCTTTGGTTCTCGCTCACTTGTTAATTCGATGGATATCTTGATATTAACGGCGATACTTCACGTATATACCTCTCTACGGAAGGGAGGGAAGATCAATCGACAAGGCTCCAAGGTTTGATATCTACTCTCGATATTAAAGTATCATCCATTTCCTGTGCTGTGCCTGCCTCCCCCTTTTCTATGCCCCCCCCCCCCCCCACGATCTTGAATTCCACAGTCATCAAAACAGCGGGGGTGTATAAACCGTGCGCGCGGAATTGATTTTGCTTTAACCAGTAAAAAAAGGTTCTGAAACTGTTTTTATTTTTATTTTTTAGAGAGGCATTTCGAATGAAGGCGTGAGTGACATGGAAGTTCGCTTGCTGCTTGCTGGCTAAGGGTAGCACTTTTTTTGGGTTATATTTGATATTAGCCGATGTGTTGTTGTATGTACAATATATATACACTACACCTGTACGGGTGTGTGCTTTGACGATCTGCCTTCCTTATCGGTTAGGTACGTTAGGGCCGCAGGTATAATATGGACGCAAAGAAGAATTTAAATGGCTATCTCCTGGTTGTGGGGAGGGACCTCGTTCCAACTTTCTTATTACACCAAATGCGTCATCCCGTAGTTTTTATTCTTTCTGTCACTTTTGTTGTTATCGCCGTCGGTTTATTTTGTATGCGGTCATCTCTCTTTAATACTTCTCCTTGGCAGTAATGAATGCTCTCTGACTCTTGTCCGCCAATAGCAGATTAAAGATGTGACGGCACCAAGCGGAAGGAATAATGAGACATTCCCTCTCCAACACCTCGACGCTCCATGTCTTGCGAGGAGCGCAGAATTGGGTATTGGAGATACTGACGCTCCTGGCCAGCATTGGTCTTTTGTCAGGTTCAATTCCTTTTCTTAGCAGTCCCTTGTTTATTCCCCCCTTTGACGGTGGGTAGTGAGACAGGTAGCTAACCAAGTCTCTGCTCTCTTGCTAGTAGCGATCGTGATATTCTTGCGGTCCCATGATGGAAAACCGCAGCCAAACCTGCCCATTACGCTGAACGCCATTCTCCAGCTTGTTCTTACGGTCACGCAATTTGCATTCACTGTGCCGCTGGCCCACGCCATGGGCCAGCTCAAATGGCAGTGGTTCTGTGGGAGGGAGGCTCGGCCCCTGGCGGGCTTCCAAGCATTCGACGACGCTTGCCAAGGTAGCTATGGAAGCTTCAAGCTGTTGTTGAGGCGACACCGGTCTTATTGGCTTCAGGAAGGACTTTTCATCAAATTCGCAGCCATTGTCATGGTCTCCGCAGCGCTCACCGGTCTGGTCACACAGCAGGTCCTAACCTTTCAAACCGTCTTGCACTCCTCTCCGAACGGTACCGCGTTGGCCTCGAGAGCAACTGCTGTATCGAGAAGAGTTGGCCCAGCGCTTATGACAGGTAAGTTTACAACGTACGTACCTAGGAGAAAGAATATTGTCAATAACAGCTTCCTGGCCGGAATAGACCCACACGACTCCGTCTCCCTCCGCGCCGCAGTCCTCAACGCCGCCTACCTCGGACCCGAGACACCGCTGCCAATCCCCCGTCCTGGCTGCTCGTCAGCCGACTGCAGCTGGGATACGTACGGGAGTCTGGGTGTATGCAGCAGTGTCCAAAACGTAACAAACTCTGGCAACCAAACACTCTTATCCGATATACGAGCCGCAGTTGAGGGGTCCACATCCCAGTTTGAGGCCTTGATAGCCAACAAGACGTCCGAGCTTCGGCCGCTCTACGAATCCCTGCACTACACCATGATATTCCCTTACGGCAGCCCGACGGGCCAGTCCAACGAGTCGGTCACGCGCGCAGCCATAGGCGAGTATCTCATCGCCTATTCAGTGGCTCCGGTGGATGCATTCAAGCCAGAACTAGCTCGGTTCGAGTACCTGATCTTCACCGTGTACTGGTGTACAAAGTCGTTCAACACCAGCATCGTGGCGGGGGTGGTCGAGGAGCATGAAGTGGCGCGCGGTGTGAGCCCCTTGCCCTCGTCGCTCGAGTCACCGGCGCCCGTAACGCTCAACGCAGCATGGGCCCCGCAAGTCGTCGACGGCGTTGTCCAGGTCCAGACATGGAACTGCACCGCATCTACCGCAAACCAGTCGTTGACGATGGAGCACGGCCCCGTCGGCGAGAAGTACACCATCGATGCCTGCACGGGCTTGATCGCGTCCAACGCGCTCACCGACACTTTTGTAGGCTCCTTTATCCAGTTAAGCAGCGGGGCATTTGTGTCCGAGGAAGGGGTGTTTTCGTTCCCGGTCAGTCTCGCGCTGCATGGAGACTTGGAGCGGGATCCAGTCACGGATCCTGCTGTTCGACTGCGGAATATTCAGAACTTGATGGACAACGTTGCCGACAGCTTGACAAATTAGTAAGTTTTCTTTTTGTGTGTGTAGCTCCCAAGAGTTCAGTTCCCAGTAGAAAGAAAAGCTAACAAAAACAACAACAACATTAGCGTCCGCTCCAACGGCAAGACATTTATCGGCAGCAACAGCACCGTTGTCGGCACGCTATACACTCTGCAGCCAGTGGTCAAAGTGCAGTGGGAATGGCTGGCCATGCTCGCGTGCCAGATTGTGCTCACGTCGGGGCCCGGGGGCATCATGATCCAGGGCCTGAAGGGGTCGACGTCGTTGGCGACCATGTGCGCTCTCGACGTCGAAGTCCAACAGGCGCTCGGCCCGCTGCGCGACTTGGATGGCACTATGGAGGTTGCTAAAAAGATGATGGTGAGGCTGGAGAGAGACGGGTCTGGGAATCCTCTGTGGCTGACTGAGCGTCATCATCTTGCCGCCGAGAATGATAGTTCCATCGGCCACGGGGCACGGGCAAAGGGATAGCCTGGATCATGGAGGCCGGGAGGTGACATTTCTGCAGCAGGAAGAAAAAAGTAGTAGGTCGCCAAAGGGGGAATAAGCCAATGGGGCAAAACATCCAAGTTACTCGGTACCATCATGATAACCAGTAAGAATAATAACCAATGAGAATTGAAAATGGCGAAAGATTAATTAAGGTATCTTGCCCCTCACTTCTTGTCTCTCTCAGCTTTGACGTGGGCTTGCTCAGAACCTTAAAAGTTAGCCGCTTGTTGGTCCACCCACACAATCCCCAACGTTGCACAGACTGGAGCATGAGTCGCACTCCATACTGACCGCGGTTTGTCAATGTTACCCCAACTCACACAATCTGCCTGAGCTGAGATGCACCAGGAACCGACCTGCTGCCGCTGTTGATGCCCGAGCATGCCGAAGAGTAACACCAAGCTTCTTATAACAGAATCAAAGTATAGGTATCATGACAAGACAACACACAAGCCCTCTGGAACATCCGCTTGGTCGGTGCTGGTGGCTCATCAGACTGCCCCGTTTGCCGTTGCCATTGCCCAGGCCTCGCCCCAGCCCAAAAGTGTGCCAAGACTGCAGTTACCCCTGCTTCCCACAACGCCTCTTTCCAAAAGCGGACTAGCCTTTTTAATAGTTCACTCAGCTTTGCTGCATCCCACCCCAGCCTCCATCTATGATCATCGTGATCAACACGAAACAAACCAACAGCTTTGTCTTGTTTCCCTCATAGTTCCAGCATGGGAAGTTATTTTCCTTGGAGCCTGGATTCCTGAGGAGTCGGAGTCGGATGCGGGACTCGGGTTGACTGCGCCTGGCAAGTTGCAACTGGCAATTGCCTCGTTGGTTACTGGTTAGTATCCAGTGATCCATGATTCCACACCGTCTTCTCCCGAGTCCCTCCCCCCCCCCGCCGGAAGCGGGAGCTGGACGCCACTGTATCTCTCTGGGCAATGGGCATCTCCACCGAAAAGCCTCCCCGTGCCACCTGACAAGGGGGAGACGGCAGCCATACCAATGAGCTTGCGTATCCTTCACTCCAGAAGCAAGAGCCTCAAGAGCTCTTGCTCCCCCACCGGCCCGAGCTCCTGGTCTTTTCCCATTTCCCATTTCCATTTCCCATGTGCAATCTCCCCCCCTCGTGCTCAGAGAAAGTTCTCTCTGTCTCGTTATTTACTTGTCTTGCTACCCAGAACCAAGAGCTTAAGCAAGCTCTTGGAGCCTCTCACCACTTAGGATGAAGGACTATCTCGGCTTCGCAGCCCTGAGCTGTGTTATCGGCTTCTCCAATGCTAAGGCTTTGAAATGGAGTCCCGATGATGATTCAAATTGGACTCCGGCCCAGGCAACTTTGGCTTTCATGCCCTCTCTGGGCCTCCAGCCAGCAGCACCTGCGACAACCGCTCCGCCTTCAGTTCATGACGCAAGGGGATTATTACGCCCGCGACAGGATTCTGGCGATACTTGTGCATATGTCAGCGGAATCGCCGGTGAGCCGCTTCATTGTATTTTCAACCCCAATCAAACTCCAAGCTAACTGACCGCCGCTGCACAGAGTTGTCCTTGTATTGTCCTGGCACCTCCACCTGCGAATTCAACTCAGTATATTCTCATGTGGGATGCTGTACCGAAGACGCAGCTCTTTGCCCAATCTTCACGTCGTGCCTTGACTCGACCAAGCGGTCCCTTTTTACAACCGATAATGGCTTCACCCTATGGTGGTAAGCATCTAGCGTCACTAGATTGTCATATTCCCCGCTCATATTTACATACACAGTGGTCTCTCGTCGTTTCCTTACTGCCGTACAAACGTATTCACTGGTACCCTGAGGGGATATACAATTCTCAATTGCGCCGTGGCCGCCGGTACTGTCACTGTCGAAACAACCACTACGCCCACGAGAACAAGCACCTCCACGTCCACGACAAGGACATCATCCTCATCCTCGTTAAGGAGCAGCAGCACGAGTTCCACCGATCCAAGTTCCAGCTTAAGCTCTACCACCAGCTCTGACAGTTCGACGGACACTTCCGCTGCCCCTAAACCACCAGTCGACTCATCTTCGTCATCGACCCCCATCGGCCCCATTGTCGGCGGTGTTGTTGGCGGCGTGGTGGTCATCGCGCTGATTGCATTCGGCATTGTTCTGCTTATGCGGAAACAGAAAGACAAATCGGTCGCCAATCTTGCCACCGCCGCTGGTGCCGGGGGCCCGCCGGAAGGAGGCGACACAGGGGGCTTCAGCCCGACACTCCAGATGTCCGAGCAGCAGCCGGGAATGGCGCCGCAGGGTTACTACAACCATCCCGTAGCCGTGGGGGCTGCGGGCTTTGCGCCTGTGGACCAGCGAAGCAGCATCGCGGAGCCATATGAATATAATCAGGGCATCAGCCCGCCCGTCAGCCCACCCCCTCAGAGCCAGTCACCACCATACCTCAACCAGAACACACCCCCGCCGGGCGGTCAGTATAATGCGTACGGCCAATACAACCAAAACGTGCCCCCGCCGTCGTCGGGAGGATATAACGCCCAAGGTTATCCGCCACAACAACCCTCACCCCAGAGCGGTGGAGGTGGATACCCCCCATCACCGCCTCACGGTGGAGATTACCTGCAGCAGCCTGGTCAGTCTCTGGGGTATAATCAACCGCCGCCACCGCCACCGCCACATCAGCAACAGCAGCCTGTTTATGCAGCTGAGCTATCGACGCAACGAGGGGACGGGGAAATGAGAGAGCTGCAGGGGTGATATGATTCCTATTTCAAAATGGAGTTCGGGGTTTGAATGAATTCTTTTTGGAAATAGTTAATCCTATGGAGCAAGTAGCATGTTTTGGTTATTCTTTTTGTGTATATTTTTTTTTGGACATCATGATACATCCATCCAATGAGTACCTCTTCGGCAAGCGTCGCGATGACGTAGCACTAGATTCAATGCCAGGATTTGTCGTTCAAAATAATAATCGCGTATAACCCAAATGAGCAGCCTTGTGTTGCCATAAACGGTGAAAGGGGGTGGCACAGTTGTTGACAAAACTTCAAAGCGTAATTCAACGGCAGATAAATAAGGACATTTAGGGGCTGGCCCAAATAATCGACATCCCTGGCTTGTTTACCTGGTTTCGAATTTGAGGCAACGTTCGTTGTACTGGACAACAAGAAGAATTTTAACTGCAATAATCAGTACTATGGGGTCACTCACTCACGGAGGCAATGCATAAAATACAGACAGCCAGCCGTGATTAAGAAACGATGGCAACGAAAAGGGGACAGACTTGGAGTTGTTTGTGTGTGTAGTCTGTATGTGTGTGAAAATGGCACGACGTGAGATTCACGTGCGAAAGAACCTGGTACATTACATGCCACGTTTGTAGGACTACCTAAGCAAGACCAGTGGGTGGATCACGACGACCTCTGAACGGTGGATTTTTTTTCCGCAGCCAATTTTAACACATACTCGAGTGGCATTTGCATTGGAGGTTTGCCAAAAACTGTCGATATCGTAATGAAAGGGCAGTTTTTGTTTCTTCTACTTTTTTCCTTGGTCTCATGCAACTACATCTCACTTCCTTCTGATCATGACACGATAAGATAATCAGAGTTTACTCTCGGTGGCCGGCTTCCTCCTCCACTTTGCATACGGATGATCCTCGTCCGCGGACGGGGGAATGAGATGATCAACAGCACGAGTATTGAGCAGGCCGGGGTGTAACTCGTCCAAACTGGTGACGCCGCACATTCGCATGGTGGTTTCGAGCTCGTCGTTGAGGACTTTTTTGTCTGTTAGCTTGCTTCCCCGTCCATTTCGAACCCCCCCCCCCAAAAAAAAAAAAAAAAGGTGAGAAGAAGTACTCACTCCTAACAACCCTCTTAACCCCTTCCTCGCCATAATTCAAGCCATACAACATCCCTCTCCCCACACCCACGGCCGTCGCACCCAGGCACAGTGCTTTGAACACATCTGTGCCCCTGTTTATCCCCCCGTCTATAAAAACCTGCAACTTGTCAAATACCTGTGGGCATGCACGCTGCAGCTCCAAGAGAATTAGTATCGTCGGCGGCGAGGTATCTAGACTCCTCCCCCCGTGGTTCGAAACAACAATAGCATCCACCCCTGCGTCTGCTGCCCGCACTGCGTCGGCTGCCGTCTGGATCCCTTTGAGTATGATGAGCGTGTTTGGGGGCAGGCACGAGCGCAGCCAGGCAATGTCAGCGCCCCAGGATACGCTGGCGTCGAGGAACTTGCCCATGATCCGGCCCAGTCCGCCGCCGGAGCCGTCGTTGACCGCCTGCGCGCCAGACATGGGGGAGATGATGCTCTCATCGGCTTGGACCCGCTCGTCGGCCTCGCGTTTCCCGGGGATGGGCGCATCAACCGTTAAAAATACGCCGGCGATGCCAAGTTTTGATGCGTGGGAGAGGAGCCGGGCCGAGTTGGCGCGGACTTTGTCGACGTAGAGCTGGAAGAAGATGGGATGTTCTCCGGTGCCTTTGTTGTGAGTGCGGACGGCGTGCATGATGTCGTCAAGCGGGAAGCTCGCACTCGTGCTAATTACCTGGGCGATGCCGAGATCGTTGCAGGCGCGGCTGAGAGCGCGCTCGCCGTCGGGGTGCACGAGGGCACCGAGCGAGGTGGGCGCGCAGAAGATGGGCGAACTCACGGGGCGGCCAAGCATGGACGTGCGTAGGTTGATGGGCCCCGATACATCGCTTAGCACGCGCGGACGCAAGCCGATGGCGGCATAGGTGCTGCTGTTGGCGGCGTGGGTGTGGCAGTCGGTTGCGGCCGACGAAACAAAGGCGTATGTTTTGGCCGGGAAGGAGGCGGCAGCGGCGGCAGCGAAGTCGTGGGTTGAGATGAGGGTGTGGAGGGGTGGTTTTGTTGGAGCCATTTGGGATGATGCCGTTTGGGTTGAGGAAGTGTTGGGCATTATTTACGCAGGCAATCCGTAGTTGGTGGATGATTCAGGTTCACAGAGGGCGACTTGAAGTAAAATAAGAAAGGGGAAATAATGTAGAATTACTCAAAGACCTATATTGAACTAGATCAGTTGATAGCAACGGTGGCACCATTTGATCTATCAATTGCCATCTTGAGATGTTGTATCGGCACTGACGTTTCATCCGGAGGACAGCTCGGCGATGGGGCCGAGAAAAGCCGAAGATTCGGAGGAGATTGGACCGAACGGAACGAGCAGCGCAGTCGGGGGTCCCTGGGGTCCCTGGTATCTCGGTTCGGAGCATCGAGAGCGGGGCTTGGCGTTCCAGCAACCAGCATTGCCAAAGACTTGGTTAGAAGGTTGAAGTTGAGTCAGGATCGCCAATCAGGCCCCCAGTGCCTTTTGAATCAAGCCTGTGGCCCGGTCACTCAGCTCCATCTTGAGCGCAAGGGCCTGTCCATCTGGACTCATCTTGCCCCAGGTTTTCTGGAGGATGCCGATGATCTTGGCCTCGTCGATCTCGGGCTTGCTTTCAAAGTCGTCGAACTGGTCATCGAGGAAGACTAGGCACGCCACGTCTTCGAGAACCTGGGTCTCGTCGTCGCTCTTGAGGTTCTCCTTCCTCACCAGCGCGGCTACCCGGTCGATCTCGTCCGCTGGCAGAGGGGGTTCAATGGCTGGAGACGCCAGCAGCTCCGCCACTTGGGTTGCCGCCTGCGACTTGAGCTTTGCCCGCCAGGTCAGGTAGCCTGGGCGCGTCATGGGATAGCTGCTGCGCGGGATCTCCCATCGTCGAAAATGCTGGGCACGGCAGGCGAGTTGCAGGGCGGGCGACGCATTGGGGCTGCGAGCTGCGAGCCAGCGCGTCATTTTCTGGGCATAGTGAAGCTCGTACGGCACTGGGCCGCTCTTTCCGTCACAAATCTTTGGATCCATGGCGTGCGCTTCGTCGATTAGCTTGATGGCTGTGGCATAATGGCCTGATAGAGACTCCATTTTGGAAATTTGAAGCTTTTCTTTCTTCTTTACTCAACAGGAAACAGGGTGGTGAAGATGGGATGGATCATCTTCCCGAGTCCCTGTCCCGCCAATATGCGGGGGTGGGTGGGTACATCCATGACAGATGAGTCAACATGCATCCCCCTGGCCAGAGTTGCGGCTCTGCAACATCCAACCTCAACTCAACCTCGACTCAACGTCAGCTCTTCAACCACCAGACAAGTGTCTGCAACATCGGCTATTCTATCATATGGATAGCCCATCAGATTTTCCAAGCTATTCACATTAGGACTGCAACGATTATATTTATTTCTGAATAATCGCAGTTTTTGCCATTTAGCCTTTGGCCAGCTTGTCCCCTCGAGTTCCTCTTGGTGAATAACTAACATGCCGATTTCTTCGAGATGTCGCATGATGGATTCCGTTTTACATGAAAATATTGGACACCGCTTTCCCATATTCGTCCGAGCCCTGCCACAAATTGAGCTGGCCATGATGTTCAGCTGGATTGATGGTCTGGCAATGGGACTGGACTACAGTCTGATACCCCGGAAATGTCGTCACTCTACACCAGACGCATCAGATGAAAGGCCCGGCTCCATTATAATAATACCAGGACCTTTGAGATGGCAATGACGCGGTATTGCTTCTTTCTCTTTCTCTTCCACGGCTTTATTAGGCTCTGTACGGTCTTGTTTGGGAACTAAATCCTACAACTATTTCCTTTGATACCCGTGAAAACAACTTGGCAAGTGGGTGACTGCCAGGTGAAGTGAATTTGAAAGTGAGGCGATCGTGCAACTCAACATCGACCAGTCCGATGACGCACATTATTAGCTGGTCCTATCTCCCGCGAAGCCGTCTCTCCCAAAACCACCCTGCATCTGCCACTTCTTTCCGCGCTACAACTTTTACTCGACGCGAAATTGTTGCCAATCTGCTCCGGGTCAATTTTCTACTTTTACAATAACACAGCTTCGCACTTTTGCTTTCCACACAACCAACTTCCTCCCCTCCGCACGGCAGAGGTGCTCCGACATCCCCCACACCTTCCATCTATCCTTCTTCGTCAACCCTCTTTCGCGTTCCACAAAAAGTCCGATTCATCACATCGCAACTAACATCATCAGTCGATCGCACCTTGGTTGTTTCGTCAAATTCTTCACTCCATTTATCCCGCCTATCTCATACCAAAAGTCGCGATTCGTTCGTCACAATCAAGCAACCAAAGAAGGCAAAATGGCTCCGCGTCGAGCCCCAAAGCCGGCTAAGAGCTCGGTAGTATCTCGCGAAGACATCATGGCCGGTAACGTCGAGTTTTCCTTGACCAACTGGTATGCTCCTCTCGATACCAATTGCGAAGCACTCGTGGAGCTGCTTCAAAAAGAGGATATTGACGGGACAATTGACGATGAATGTTGCAGGCTTGTCGGCGGAGAACCCCTCGTCTACAAGGGCGGCCACTCCAAAGGAGGCTCCAAGCGAGCTAGCACTTCCCGAAAAGCTCTTTACCAGGACTCGGAGGACACCGGATATGAAGCGCACATCAGCTCCGATGCGGTCGGTGGCCTGGACGACTCTGACACGTCGAGCTTCGACGACTCGGTTGATTCCGACATGGAAGCTGAGACGTCCGGCTCGGACGATGAGCCTGTCTTGCCGAAGAAGGCCAAGAAGCATAACAGCAGCAGCAAGAAAGCCGAATGCGTAAAGACTCGCCCAACTGACGCGATCGCCTGCGCCAAACACAAGGCAAAGCTCAGCAAGGGCCACGATGAAGCTAAATGCGTCAAGAAGTCTGAACATGCCACTGGAAAAACCTACAGCGAGACACCCTGCTCAAAGAAGCAAGGCCGAGCCAAGCTGTGCAAGAAATTCGGCAACGAGACCGACGCCGGCTACGAGGCCGAGGTGAGCGACATTGGTTTCTCGCTAGTCAAGCACACCAAGAAATCCCCAGTATCCAAGAAATATAAATTGTTCAAGGGAAGCAGCAGCGTTGCCACTTCTGCCGATTCTGAGGTCGCAAATGCCAGCTCCAATAATGACGGTGACGAGACCAGCAATGATGGCGAATCCACCAGCTCCGCTCTAATTCCTACTGCTGGCGATGACGAGACCACCGAAGCCGGTAACACCACCGACGATGCAGCCAAGACTGATGACAACAAGTCAAAGGCTTCTTCCCCTCCAAAAGAGACAGCCAAGCCCCACACCGGCAGCAACGATAACTGGACGCCCTCGGAAGACGCGCTTATCCTCTCGATGAAGGAAAGCAACCAGAGCTGGGGCAACATCGGCCAAGCCATCAAGCGCGGCAAGAAAGAAGTTCAAAAGCGCCACAAAGAACTCACCGGCTCCAACATTACCAACGCCGTGGCAACTGCTCCTCCCGCTGGCAACAACAACAATAACAATAACAGTAACAAGGGTGCCGGCGACACTGCCAACGACGGCGAGCACCACAACAACAAATCCAAGAAGAAGAACAAGGCCACGTCTTCCCCCAAGAATACCCACACCCACAAGCCCGCGGGAGAATCCGGTTTTGAAGCCAGCGCCGAAGCCAGCGCCGAAGATGACGAGTACTCGGAAATCGACGAGGAAGAACTCCTTCGCCAAAAGGAAATCCTGCTGACCCATCTGTACGGCGGCGGCGGCAACGATAAGAGCCCCAATAACTCCAACAGAAACAATAAAGGCAAGAAGAAGAATAGTGGCGACGAAGGAGGCGTAGCAGGAGGAGGATGCCTGACTGATCGCGATCTGCGGATGTTGCATCTGCTGGACATCAAGCACCGCAGCCATCGCTGGCTGGAACTGCAGGCCGATTTTTTCAATGCCACGGGACGGATGGTTGATCTCGAGGTGTTGAAGTGGGTTATGGCGCAGGAGGAGAATTGATCGATGAAAGGTAGGTAAGGTGTGGTTGGCGGTAAGTTAAAGATCAGGGTTTAAGCCGAGGGCTGAGGGTCTATCGAAGTCTCTGTGCCTAGGGTTCACTGTTCTGGAGAGTTTTGGAGTTGGCTTCCCTTGAAGGGTGTATCAAGCTCTGGAGTCTGGTCTTTGTGGGCTTGGAGAGGATACCTATACCCCGGGTCTTAAATCGAGCTGCAGGTTGGTAACGGCGCGTTTAGCAGGCATCTTATTTGATCAGTCGAGCTCGGGAGGTGAGTTATATGTTCCCCTTCTTCTTTTTTCGGTATCTGACAGTCGGGCTTTTTCTCGCTGGATGGTTAGCACGGTATAAGAAACAAGAAACTCGTCACGAGTTAGGATGGCCATGCGTAGGTAGGCTGGGCCATGGATAATAGGGCAAACAGCGTTGTTTACTACTGGCTGTTCACAGCTAATTATCTGGTATCATATGCTACAGTTGTTTTTTGATAAAATTGCTGGCTTCGACTGGCTGAATCATGCCTCGGTGATGCTCCTCATCCGGGCCGGATGGGAAAAGCTTGGGAGCATGGGCCAGCCAGCCAGCCAGCCAGCCAGCCTCCTTGAAGGTTGGACAAGTGGCGGCGCATTTTTGAGGTCAATATAAAAAGGAACCGTAGTACGTCAGATAAATAATCCTTTCGCCGTTCCGGGATTGGGATCGGCATCTCCCTCTTTCAAAATGCTTCATCAGAAAGCCGGGTCCCCTCGTCCCAGAGGCGCAGGCAGGGCCTTACAAATCGATAATTATGGGCTCACATCGCCGTTTAAGGGCCGCGTGACCATCTGGAAAAAATCTAGACCTATCCACCAAACCCCTGGGGCGGCCAGTAAAAGGCTGAATGCGGAGTGAATTCGGGAGGGTAAGGTCCTTCTTGCGGTCCATAATATATTGGCGCGGGTGCCCCGTCTTGGGTTCGGCGAACAACAACTGGTTGAAATAGTTGGCGTGCCGGCTCCTAAGCTGCGGTGCGATTACGACAACACTAATTACCTTCGCCGCCAGTGCGGAAGGGTGCTATTGTTGACTTTGCCCCTTTTCCTGGATAATTGTGGGTCGTGAAACAAAACAATCTCTCTCATCAGACCTCAGGGATTCTTGACTGAGGTAAAAAAAAATATGCCATAAAGAAAAAGTAAAAAAAAGAATAATCGAGTTGAAGGCGGCAGAGTCCAGAAGTTTGAATTCCCTGATGGCAAAGTACTTTATACATTCCATGTAATTGGGATCAGGGAGAGGGAGGGGGTACGACGGGGCTGCTGGGTTCTGGCTGGGGGGCACACTGTACCCTCACTGGCATCCAAGGTATCAGGCTCTCGGTCATGAGAAAAAACAAAATGCAAGATTCTGTGCCGGAATGGGTTGAGACGTAGTACTGGTGACGCAATGCGTGCGCGCAGGAGGTCAAGCGACTCAAGCGGACAACTAAAGAGCAGGTCGGCCTTTCTAAACACAAACTCCAACACAAAACGCTTTGAATTGAGTGTAAGTTTCCTTTGAACTCGTTGATCGAAACTTGCGGTTTGCTTATCCTCATTGGGCCTCAGCAAAATTCGGTCCTATGAGAATCGTGAAAATACTTCTCTGTCTTTCCTCCTCTACCGGCTGGCTTGGTTCATTCTCCCTTTTTATTTTTATTTTTATTTTTATTTTTATTTTTATTTTTATTTTTATTTTTATTTTTATTTTTATTTTTATTTTTATTTTTATTTTTATTTTTATTTTTATTTTTATTTTTATTTTTATTTTTATTTTTAT